>CAUYQG010058310.1:0-43084 GCA_963574415.1 Tarsius wallacei
CTGTAGTTCCAGCTACTTGGAAGGCTGAGTGGAAGGATCGCCGGAGCCCAGCAGGTCGAGGCTGCGGTGGCCGGGAGCAGCCACTGCACTCCAGTCTGGGCAACAGAGTGAGACTCCAACTCAAAAAAAAAAAAAAAAAAAGGAAATATTGTTTACATTTCAGTGTCTAAACACTTGTGCTGATAGAAAATGGTTTTTCTCGAGATTATTTATAGTGCCAATAATGATTTTTCTTTGGACTGAGTATCTATTTATCGCCCAATGCTATCTTCATTGAGGACAGAGATTCAAAATTTTAATAATAAATACATCAAGCTATGCTAAAAAAACTGAGGTTCATTCTAGTTAGTAAAATAAAGTAGAACTGTATAAAATTTGTTATATATCTTCTCTCATCATAGGAGTGTTTGACTTATTTTTTAAGTAAATTATTTGTACTTATAATTTAAGTTTGCATAGAATTCTATGTGATACATCATACAGCATAGGATTCCTTTATGGATAGATGCAAGCACACTTGGATTTCACAGCCCTCCTAATAAAACTGTTCAAGAAACTAGGTGTGCTGTTTACAGTAGGTTCAAGTCTAAATACATATTAGGGTCCATGATTAGAAGAAATGACACCATTAAGATGAGAGACATACCATATGAGTACTCTATTCTATCAGATGACCAAATAACCTGCTGGTCTTTATTTGGTCCTCTTAAAAACTGAGACAATATTACATTTGGGATTATGTTCATTTAAAGAAAACAGTTAACTTTAGGATCAGTAGATAGAAAACATATCTTTGTTTCATTTTAAAAGTGTAACAACCAAATATGGTAGCAGATGTTACAACAGAAGTACTGTTCTGGAACACGATTGTAGATGATCTCTGTAGGTGAATTAAATGAAATTAGCCCAGGCAGAGATCAAGGGTTTACTTCATCAAGAGATCAAGGGATTACACAGGTTTACCTAATCATAACATTTAGAACACAGGTTGAGGCAGACAACTAGTATGAGTGAAACCATTAATGTAAAATTCCAGACACCTGAAAGAAGTAGGTCAGGCTGGATTCTCAGTTTTAGAGCCCTGAGCAATTCAGCACTTTGGACAGTTCCCAAAGAAGCTTCTTCCTTCCAGGTACTTAAATAGTATTTAACTTTTTTTAAAATAAATTTTAAAGATGTGGTGTACAATTCAGGGTTAAGTATAGAAATATTCATTATGCAGGTACCCTTGTTGATGAGGTGTCACCCCCCTCCCCCAGCAGAATCCCACTACTGCCAATTCTGCCCCCCCACACACAATTTTCCACTACTGACAATCCTTTTCTTATAGCATTATGAAAATTGTTCAAGGCCCACTACTTACTTATTTAACTTCACTTCTTGGTGTCTCGCCTCTACCTGTACATGACCTTAATTCTAATGGAGATATCTGCAGTCATGCAAAGAGATCTGTGGTTTGTGTTTCACACAAAGTCTATACCTTCAGTCCTAACATGGAAGTTCACAGTGTTGTTTATATTACATGAGGTTATGCCAGGCTCATCACTAGGCCTTGTTCCATTAATCAATAATGGGTGATTAAGAATCGATTTATTAATAGTAAAATTTATCAACAACTTTAAACCCAATTCAAGAGGAAAAAGTGAGGATGGGATCATCCAACTCATAGAAAAGAGTCTCTTTACCAACACTGGATGATTATCATCACAGTCAAGTCCTTTGGGCCATTCACATGCAAGGTCATTCAGCAGCTGTTCTACAGCAAACTGAAATAAGGTATTCACACTGGGAGGTGGGAGCAGAAGAAAGGTTTTAAAATGTCCATGAGGCATAACTGTAGTTGGTAACTAAAGTATATTAAGGCTTTATTTGCAGGCTTGTGAGGAACAGAATTACCCTTTTGTAGCAAGGACTTGAGCCAATTTCTAAGAGGCAGAACTACAATTCAGGACAGTTCATCTAATTTCTAATCAAAGGACAAATTCCATTTTATTTAAATCCATCCACCAAGATTAAAATTAGAATAACTAACAATGAATCAAAAATGTATGCATTTGAAAAATGCTTAAGAGTATATTTTTTTCTTCATAACAACTTTTCAGGTGAGTGTTTTTAAAACCGAGTGGTGGGGGTAAAGCATAGAAACCCTATACAATTGATTTTCTCAATGATGAGTAACTTAACTACACATTTTATAAAGGATTTCCTTGAGCTTTGCTAATAAAAAAAAATGAAGTAGTTCTCAAGATCCCTGACAGTAAATGCACCAAGTTAGGAAGTATTTAGAATGAGCAAAAAGACAAAACAACAACAACAACAACAACAACAACAACAAAACGGGTTATCTCCCTACCTCTAGTTGCATTAACAGCCTTGCTGTTCTGGATTCTGGGAACTCCTTTCAGTCTTACAGGCCCCATGTGGTAAACAGAAGGTCTGTAAACTTAATGCCCAGAGTAACTAAATTCCTTCTTTTTTTCTTTGGTATACTGACAGAATACCGGAGATGAATTTTCTAGCCTAACCAAGGGCTCTAAAGAGTACTGAGAAGGCATAAGAAAGCACTAGCATGGACAAGGGAAATGAGCAATGGCCCAAGCACTGCAGAAGGGAGGATATATAATTTAAGAAACTGGGTTCTTATTAAGGAAACATGATGAGAGGTTTATATTGTGAAAGCTTTACAAATACAAAAGCTCTCAGGTCCTTCTTTGTCTAGCTGAGTAGCACACAATTCTGTATATTCTAAAAGCACCAACAGCAGAAAAAATAAAGCTTTTTTGACACAAAAAATTAAGTGGTAGACCTAAGTATAGAGCTTATTATTAATCCTGAAGAAATGCAGTGATTTTTTAAATTCAAAGGTAAATTTTTACAGGTTCCTTAGTTGTAGTTACAGGAAAATTTGAAGATCCTGAGATTTGAAAATGTTTCCTGTGTGTTCACCCAGGTGGTTATCTGACCTGAGAAAAGAGATCCTTATTTATCCATGTACACGATGTGTATTTGTAAGCAATGGTATTGATACAATTGTCAAAGTCACACATGGAAATCAGCCTTACTAGTCAATAATTAGCTCTATGCACACTGGGGAGATTAGCAAGTTTGGCACCAAACCCGGCAAACTAAACTCGTAACACTGAAAAGATGTTTAAAGCAGACTCAGGGTAACACACCCTGGCTCATAAAACTTGGTTACGTTTGTACAGTTTCAGGATATTTCCCTCAAAATTTAACTGGAACTTAAAATTTAATCTAAGCTATATTTTAAAAAATTGATATTAAATTTTCACAACACCTAGTTTATTATAAGAATAATGGAAATTTAATGTGAATATTTGGCTTAATTTTTTCAGCTTATATATAATCAGTTTACATAGTATTTATTTTTAGAAACAACAAGAAAATGTTATACTGTTTATCATACTACTCTTGTAATGATCCTCCATGTTAAGCCATTGATTCATCCCTACATTAATATGATATTTAAGCAAGGTTACTAAATATAATAGATGATTATTAACAGACATGCAAACTAATAAATGTCACTAAACAATGTCACAAGACTCAAGAAAAATATTCTGGTAAATTTGTTGTTTATTTACTCTGATTTTGACAATTATTTTTTATGACTTATACAGACAGCGAATCTTCATATGTAGTTTAAGGCAGCTTTTTATTATCAACACAACTTCTTTATTTAAAATATGCTCAATCAATCGCTACTATCTTGTATTTTTGACAATATGAAGAAGATGCAGCAGTAATACATATAACCAATTCTTTTTCCTGGGCATTTTTGCCTTTTTCCTGTAAATATGGCAATAAGCAACTAAATCCTTCAGCCATAATTTAGACAGATATCTAAGCCTTTGCCTTAGGAATACTAAGTCATGGAAGAATTTTTAATACCTCTAACAACCTCAAAATACTGAGTTCTTGAAAAAATGTGATCCACTAAACTATGTAACTAAGTACAATCATGCACTGCAGAAGGATGTTTCAGTCAGTGAAAGACTGCAAATATGGTGGTTCCATAAGATTACAATGAAACTGAAAAACTCCTACCACCTGGTGACATTGTAGCTGTCATAATGTCACACCACAACAGATTACATATTTGTGGAGATGCTGGTGTAAAATAACCTACTGTACTGCCAACTATAAAAGTATGGCATGTACAATTAAGTACAGTACATAATACCTGATAATGATAATGAATGACTATGTCACTAGTTTACATATTTCCTATACTATATTTTTTATTGCTATTTTAGAATGTACTCCTTCAACTTAAAAAAAGTTAATTGTGAAACAACCTTAGGCAGGACCTTCAGATATTCCAGAAGGCACTGTCATTATACAAGATGATAGCTTCATCCCGTGTTATTGCCCCTGAAGACCTTCCGGTGGACAGGTGTGGAGGTGAAAAACAGTGAGTGATATTGGTGATCTTGACCCTGCATAGGACTAGGCTACATGTATGTTTGTGTCTTGGTTTTTAACACAAAAGTTTAAAATGTTAAACAAATACAAATACAAAGAAGTAAAATATTTTTGTACTGCTATGCAGTGTGTTTGTTTTAAACTAAGTGTGATTACAAAAGAGTCAAAAAGTTAAAAAAACTGAATAGTTTATCTAGTAAAAAATTTACAGTAAGCTAAGGTTAATTTATTATTGAAGGAAAAAAATAAAAAAAATTAGTGTAGCCTATGTGTACGGTGTTTATGAAGTCTACAGTAGTACACAGTATGGTCTAGGCCTTCACATTCACTCAACACTCACTCACTGACTCACCCAAAGCAACTTCCGGTCCTGCAAAGCTCCAGTCATGGTAATTGATTTATATGGGGGAGGGGGTACCATTTTTATCTCTTATACTGTATTTTTACTGAAACTTTTTATATATGTTTAGATACACATATACTTCCATTGTGTTACAATTGTCTACAGTATTCAGTATAGGCAATATAGGTTCGTAGTCTAGGTGCAATAGGCTATACCTCATAACCTAGGTATGTAGGAGACTATACCATCTAGGCTTGTGTAAGTATACTCTATGTTGTTAGTACAATGACAAAATCACTGATAATACATTTCTCAGAACGTATCCCTTTTCTTAAGCGACACATGACTGTAAATGAAGTAGGAAGTGAAGGGTCAAGTTGTTAACATAACAAACCCAGTTTATTTGATCATGGTTAGTAGACTTCAGATGTATTAATATGATAGGTTAAGCAGCAATATATATATACAAATATAATGAGTTTTGCTTTTTAATATCACACACTATTAATTGTAGCTCAGTAAAAGTAATCTTTGGACTTAGTAATAGTGTATACATATATACTTTACATGTATAATAACTCTGAAGTAGAAATGAACAGTTATTTTCTACTTTTTAAAGTTATGTTATGTTAAGATTTCATTATACATCTATGAAGATATGTTATTTCGTTAGACATAAACCAGATGTATATAAATGTTAGCCAAACATATAGATGTGATCATATCAACATATTGTTATTTATTTGTATTTTTAAATACTATCATTTTTCTTTTACAGCTGAGACTACTAAAGTTCACAGACATTAACTGAGTTACTTAATTTTTATAGTGGGTAATCAGTGAAGCCAGATTGAAGCTGATGCAGCTGCTGGCTCATGTTACAGTGCTCTTTCCACTGAAGCATGTATCATGTGTTCAAGGTTTTGGTTTCACTTGTTCAAGTTTGACTTGAGTACACAAGGGGACTTGCTATTATGATAGAGCTTTGGAGTTTTTTCACAGATCATATTTTCCTACCCCATTATTTTGCATAAAAGGCAAGTGAAGGTCAGTCAGGTGGAGTAACTTGAGAAAGTCCACAGAGATAATAACAGGGCTGGAACTGTAACCCCACCCTTTTTTAGATGGCTTCTTGAGATGAAGACATTTTATCTAGAAGATCACAGCTTAGTCCAGGAGGCAATAAACATAAGGATACCTCAGTGAGTATCTACATATATTTTCCTCTGGGTATCATAAAAGTAGATTTAATTGAAATGCCTTTTAACTTCTTTTAGGATATATTTTTATAATTACCTCATTAAAACTCTCAAACCAAAAACAGCACATTGATAACCAGATATCCTAATGCATTTCACTCAAATGAGAAAAATGTGACACAACAAGGAACAGACTTGCAGGAAAGTCGTGCTTACCTTCATAAGTCCCACTTTCTAGGAGAGCACCACTTTTCTCCAATTCCATAAAATCTTCAACAGTGATGAAAATATAGTCCACTCCAGGGACTTCACCCTCCTTATGTGGCCTTGTGGTGCCTGAATAAGGAAAAGGAAAAACAAAGGAAAAACTAAGTGATTTGTTGTTGAACTTTAGAAATACCACCATACTTCTGAATATTCAATACCACTTGTTTGACATCCTGCTAGTTGGCAGTTTGCATTTGTCCTTCTGTTTGTTTGGCAACAGAAAACAGCAGGGGGTAAAGATTAAAGTAAATGTACAAAGCACTTTTCTTCATCAGGCTTAGAAAGAGTTCATTGCTGTAGGATATGGCTGCATATATTCATCAGTAAAAAATGCAGATCATTGTGCCCTTTTGAAGAGGTGGCTTGAATTTGGGGCCAGTAGTCTGCTAGCTCAGGACTTTATGTTTCACTCCCATGAATGGACCTCTATTGTTCTGTAGACTGCTGTGCTATGACATAGAATACAATGAAAAGTAGAAATCTTAGCAAAATGTCAACTTATCTTTATGTTTTCATAATCTGCTTTTTTTGGGGTGCACTGTTGGTTTTCATTAGTTAAATTTGCAACAAGAAAAAACACTTCTATTACATGTAAATGATAGCAAAACTTTTACTAAAATTTAAAATTAAATAATTAGAAGTGAATAATAATTAAAGTTGCATTAGTAGTTGATGCTGGCAATATAGTATCTGACTTGATAGGAGGAAACTTTCTGTGACTCCATCACACAGGCTTTCCCTTTCCCTTTCACAGCCTGTCCTCCTTCATTACTGCCTCTAATTCTGACTGAGTCGAAAAGTGACACTCTCTCAGGGGTTTCTGTATGGGGCCACTGCTCCTGCTTCCTGTATCACCTATAGAGGGAACAGAGCTCTGCAGGGCCAAGGTGACAGGAGCATCAGCTGCTTGGTCTGTGGCTCATCCAGCTCTCCTAGAGAACAGGGTCTTCCAGGCAGCCTGTCCAGTTGCCTAAGCAGGAGCAAAAATAGACGTATTCAAGTCTGCAGGTTTGTTTTCTGGTAATACTTCCTTCCTTGAACATGCCCTAAGCCTCTTCCTTTCTTTTTCTATGCCTCCTACATAAGGCATTTTGCATGGTCAGATTGGAATTTACATAATGCATACATGCAAATAAGTATGCAGAAATATACAGAGGCCAAATATATAAGCAAGGTAGTACATTGGCAGACTTCTTCATATTTAAAACTCCCCCATATTGTTTATATACTAAAACAAGTATTTTAAATCCTTAAATTTTATTTTTGTTCCCTGAATTTGAAATATTTATCAACTAGGTCATGAAAGTAGCCAGTCAGTTCTCCTTTGGGTATTAGGATCAAATCTGGACTGCAAATGAGAAGCAGACGCTAATGTCAGAGTGTAAAACGTGCTAGAGAAATTGACTTGGGGTAAAAATGAATAATTCCTATTGAAAACATTTTTTAAGATGTGAAGGCATTATTTTCTAAAATTAAGTTTTACAATCCTTCTTTGGGGGGTTGCAAAACAATTCTTTTCTGTAATCGTGTTTAATGACTTTCCCCTGAATTTGTTTATTTTATTGTGTTTAACTGAGCCACTTTTTTGCAATATTTCTTACTGCTTTTATGCTATAAAATATAAAACTCCCACGCCCAGTATACACAATGTTGTCAAATTAATGTTTCTATGAGAACCTTAACTTTCAATATCCTGACTTTTATGTGCTTAACCCTTGTGAATTAAAAGTGCATTAGCATGTTTTTTGGGCAATCAGTTTGTTTTTCTGTTTATTTAGAACACACTTCAATCATTAAGAAAAATCACATAACAAAGATTCAATTTTCCTTACTAATTTATCTGAATATTTCAAAAGCTACATACTTTGATTAACTGCTTGCAGTATGGTAATGCATTCCTAGTACAATATGTGCACAGGATCACATGTTTGAGGGCAATTTCCAAGGCTGCTGACTTGTTTGGAGTAACCTAACTGTACCGAATTCTAGTGAACATGTTCGTGGTTGTGATTTTCAGTTCTTTTAGTTTACAAAATGATTTTCCATCTCTATTTTGCACTTCAGGCCTCTGTGACTGAGTTCTTACCTCTGTGATACTTTGATGTCACCTGTGGCTGTTGACCCACCTGTTGCTGGCTGCCTACTTGGACTGAAAACTTGTTTACTTCGTGGTAATTTGAAGAAATTCTGCTCTACACTCTCAAATGTTGCAATCTCCATCTTTGACATCCTTTTCTCATTCTATTCTTCTTTCTAATTATGACTCCAGTCTTTTGATCTCTTCTAATTTCCCTGATGTTCTTGAAACCCGGCTTGACTTGTGTTCCTAACTACGAAAGGACTAGAAAACACCCAGTATCTCTTCTTTCCTTTTAGTTTCTCTGTACCATCTCCTAACTCATTTAGGTTCCCATGTTTACTATTGGCTATTTCCTTCATAGACTACAGCTGCTACAGAAAACCATAAGCTATCTTTGACAAAGTACTCTATGAATTCAGGTTATTTAATGTCAGTTTTATCGTATTGATGCTTGGAAACCTTTTTATGTGTGTCTTCTTGCCTCTCTGTTATATTCCCACCCTTTTCTAATACTTAACTACTTTGACTTTCTGTAGAAGACATGAGTTCATTCTTTCTTGGTAAAGTAAGAGATGATATGAAGTCAAATTTCTTAAAATTTCTTAATTTCAATTTTCTGTCTCTACATTATCTTCATATTTTTTCTTTTCCTTCAAAATTTGCCCTTTATTAGAATTATCCTACCACCTTGTTAAGATGAATTTCTTCTTTGCTTTATTTCAGAATTTAGTTTGTATTGTTTAATCAAAGATGTGTAAACTGATATTTTAAATTTTCAAACAATTTTGTAAGGCTTATTATTTTTTAAAAAGTAGACCCTCATCACCACTCCCCCCCCCAACACACACCTCTCCCTTTGTCCAGAGGCAAACACTCTCAACTCTTTTTAGCTGATTCATTTTTTAACCTAAAAAATAATTTATTTAGGATGCCTTTTGATTTATTTGCTTTGGTAATTATTGGTTGATTTTCAAGTAAAGAAAGTGAGGACTTGTCTTTTTTTTTTTTTTTTTGGTCTGTAATTGTACCCTCCTCACTCATACCACTTCCTCTTTCTTTCCTCTTCCCATTTTTCTGATGAAACAAACTTGTATTTAGATTACTATTTCATGTTTACATTAATAATACTATGTAACTTGATTCCCAACTGAACCTTGTAGTGACTACTTTTCTTGTGAAAATTTATTATTGCAGATTTAATGTATTTTTATTTTCATTTTTAATACATTAATCACTAATTCAACTAGTAAACTCTCTCCTTGTTAGATAGATCTCTTTTCGAAATGTACAAATACATTCGGTATTTTAGCAGGTTTACCCCTTGAAGAAATCTCTCCTGGAGTTTCCTAATGTGCTTCAATCTGGACTGTTTTAACCTACCATAGCTGCCATCTTGGAATTATTCTTTGCTGTGGTCCTTAGGATTCACTTTGTCTCAGTCTCGTGCAGTTTCTCCTCTTTCCCAGACTTTATATCTATTTTTGTGGCCTATACCCTCATTTTGGCAGAGCACATCTGTCAGAAGCATCCTGTAGGAGGTTGTGTGGAAGCTACATTGTTTTGAGATTTTGCATCTCTGAAAATGTTTTTATTCCACCATCACAGGAGGCAAACCTGACAGCACTTCAGGAAAATATTATAATGAAATATATTTCTCCATCTTGCTCCCCTGTTAACATCACCACCATTCTTCCCATTATGCTGGCTTGAAACTTCCCCTCGGTGTCACTTACCTTTGAGTCCTTCCTAACTCTTTTATTCCATCTCCAAACATTTGGCAAGTTATATGCCCTGCAACTCCACAATGTCACCCTTCCCATCTGCACTGTCTCTGATCCCAGCACTGCCCTCCTGGGCCAGGTGATGGCTCTGTCACTGTGTGACTGCTTCTTCTCTTAATTTATCACTGTGCTTACTAATTAGCCCTGGTAAAGAACAAGGCTCTCACATTTTTGCTCTACCCAACCTGTGGTCAAGCGCTGACTGAAAAAGTTAGGGAGAGAAAAATATTTAAAGTTAAAAAGAATCAGAGAAACCTTAGAGTCTATTATTTACAAGGGGCAACTCTCATGGTATGCCAGCTTGTAGAGTTTTTTTACACGGCCTTAGTGGGACATGTGAGAGGACATAATTTTAGAATTTTTTGCTTAAGAAATACCTTCCTTTGTGGCCTGTCACGTGCCACACTGTTTTCTCTTTAATCTAAAATTTCCACCATTAGAATTACTCTTAGGTTTAGACAAAAGGGAAACTACCTTTAAAATGTATGCCATAGTAGATAAGAATGTGAGCTGTGGAATCAAACTGCCTGTGCTTGTTGGGACTCGACCACTTGTTAGCAGTATTATCTTGAGCAAGGTCCTGCACCTCTGTAAACTCTAGCCTTCTTATCTGTAAAATGGAAACAATACTAATAGCATCTTCACAGGGTTGACATGAGGAGCAAATGGGATAATTCATATAACACACTTAAGACAATGTCCGGCACATATTAAGCATCCAACAGAGATTATATGTTGAGTACTATTACCTGGAAGAGCAGGAGTAACATCATGGATAGGTTTTTTTTTTTTTTTTTAATTTTTGCCACAGATATTGAGTACTTACTGTGTGCCAAGCACTATCCTAGATACTTACGAATATAACTTTGAATAACACTTATTAGGATTCCTGCCTGCACAGAACTTATATTTTAACAGGGAGAGGCAGAGCATAAACAATAAATGAAATTAAAAGGTAAATTGTTAAATTCTACCTGATTGACCTTAAACCAGGGCATTAGCAATTATGCACATAGTAGTAGGTCAATTACAGAGATTTCTAACTGTTAGTTTAGACAACATGGAGAAAAAAGGCTGGAGAGAAGAAAGAGACCCTGTGAAAAGGACCTCAAGGTGAGCAGAGACCTACATTGTGGGCTGCAGGATAAGTGTTAGTAGGAGACTTCTGGGAGGCAACAGGAGATCCACCAATGAAAAGAATTACTGAATTTTTAAAGAGAAAGTTTGCTTATTTCACATTTTGCTTGGTTTAGTTGAGGACATTTGGCTTAAAATCTTGGTGCCCAAAGTCACTTTCAAAGTCACTTTCACAGAACTGATCAAGATGGTAGTGAATGAAGAGTTCTGATGACTGAAGTATGTGTACACACACAGACATTTACATATCAACCCTCATTTTAAAAGAAGAAAGTGGAAGCATGGTGTGATAAAAAGGTTCTCAGAATTGAAATTCAGGACATCTGTATTCTGTTTCTAATTTAATGTTTTATATATGCAATCCCAGACAAAAGCATTATTGAGTTGATCATCAATTTTCTTATCATGCACTGAGATAGATAATGGATATAAAAGGACATTATAAAAAGTAAAAGCCATACCAACAATATCATTCCTTTTTAGTAATATTAATAGTGCTGAGAATACTATAATTTCATAAACATCATTGATGTTATCTTATTTTTGGAATATACTATAATCAAAGTTTTAAATCTAACTTCATTCAGACTGATACTTCTTATAAAGGAAAAGTTTGTATGCTTAAAGATAAAAATTGCCTTTGTATTGTCCTGGTGAAAAGAAACATGCGTTGAGATATAAATCTATTTTATCTGATTACAAAAATTCAGTACACAATGGCTTAATCACTACTTACAAAATTCCTTTGGTCTTTTGTTAGATAGACACATAAAACAGGTAAACCCTAGGGCCTGGGCTGCAAAAAGTTTTTTGCCATTTGCTGACTCATTTGAAAAGTGTGAAAGTCCTCCTAAAACCTGATTAGTGGGTCATTTAATTTTGTCTACAGGCGTGGCACCTACAACAACAAGAGTTAGAAAGCATGATTTTAGATTATGTGTCTAAAAAGAAACGATACTAGTTGGTGTTAAATCAATTGACAAGGCAGTAGCTGAAGGAGGAAGCAATTGGAGATCTGTGAACACCTCTTTAGCAAGTAATGTGTATGACTGAAAAAATAAGGCAAATATATGCAAAATGAAATGTTGTACATGGTAATTTGCAGCTAAAGGTAATTAATATCTAGACTGGTGAAATAGTTAAGTTGAATTTCCTGAAGTGGTTACTTACCTCATTGCTATGCTGAAATAATTACAGATGCTTTCACACCTCAAAAGATTATGAATAGAGAGTTGACAGTGAAGTAAGACTCAACAGTAATAACAAGTAATCACCCAGCATTAGAAATAGGGTGGAAGATATGGAGAATAAAAAAGGGAATACAGATGATTCATCACATAACTGAAGTTGAAACTCACCTTCTTTCATTGCTTTTCTATTTGTGATTGGGCCTTTCCTAAAGAGTGTGTAGAAAAGTTCAAAGTAATTTTTTTTTTTTTTTTTTGAGTTGGAGTCTCACTCTGTCGCCCAGACTGGAGTTCTGTGGCCGCTCCCAGCCACTGCAGCCTCGACCTGCTGGGCTCCGGCGATCCTTCCGCCTCAGCCTTCCAAGTAACTGGAACTACAGGTGCGCGCTACCACGCCCGGCTAATTTTTTGATTTATTGTAAAGATGAGGTCTTGCTTGCCCAGGCGGGTCTCAAACCCGCGGGCTCAGGCAATCCACTCACCTTAGCCTCCCAAAGGTGCGGGATTACAGGCTGAGCCACCGAGCCCGGCCAAAATAATTTTTATTATCCAAATTATGGCTTATGTGTTTCATTCTTATATTTTTTCTAGATCACTCTTCCAAAAGAAAAGTAAATAGAAGAAATGTTACTAAGTTGGGTATTTGCTTCATTTCTTACTGCTTCATTTTTTAAAAGAAACAAAGCAGCTTATTAATTGCTAAATTAAGTACTGTATGACTAATATGTTCTTCATGAGTTAACAAAAGCATACTATACTTCAGTGCAAAAGACATGTCTAAAGAGAATGTATTTTCTCCCAAATGATTAGCTTATTGATACACAGTGAAATCACATGGAGGCCACTTGTCATTTTGTTACCATGACAACTGGGGGTGCCAATGGAATTTTTTTTTATTAGTCACTTTTTAAATAAAGGAACAATGTTCCTTTTGCTGTAGGAAGAAAAGAGCAAGATGCTTGTGTAAATGTAATTCTAAAATACATGTCTCCTCAGTTCTCTATTATTTCCTAATTTTTGTAAAATACTTTTATAAAAAAGTCACCAGCCTAAAGGAAATTATTATTACTTAGATCTGGTATAGTGTAGTCACCTATAGTGATCTATTCTGATGTGCTGAAAGTGTCACAAGGCCTGCTGTATGGCAGGTACCCAAAATTATTTGCTAAAGAAACAGACTTGGAATTGATCATTAATAGTCAATGTGTTCTAAGCAGATGGGTCACTGTGTGAGAATCTGATAAACTGAATTCTGTTCTTTTGCATGTTTCTGAATATATTATCTCTTTCTTCCTGGTGTCTTTCAACTGCAAGCTGGAGAAAATAAATCTTGACAGCTAGGGTGACTTCCCCTGGATTCGACCTTTAATTAACTCACTCTTAGGTTCTTGAAGACATTTCTTTAGCTTGTCGGTTACTCATTAGCAAGCGTGAACTCCATCACCAGATTTGTGTGTGGGCTTCCAATAAAAACATTCAAAATTTCTTTGACCAAAGTCTCTAATCAATTTTACACAACAGCCTAAGTCTTGGGTATGGTTTTATACAGACAGCAAGCTAAAGTAAGCAAAGTAATCAATAGTTTGTGCCATTAAATCACATGTGACAGATAGGTTGTAAAGTAATATGAGCCTTATACATTTCATGTTAATAGGGTGGACTGGATGGAAATTTTAAAAAGTAAAATCTAGCAGGGCTCGGTGGCTCAGCCTGTAATCCCGTGCTTTGGGAGGCTGAGGTGAGTGGATTGCCTGAGTCCGCAGGTTCAAGACCGGCATGGGCAACTTGGCGAGACCTCATCTCTACAATAAATCAAAAATTAGCCGGGTGTGGTAGTACGCATCTGTAGTTACAGCTACTTGGAAGGCTGGGCCGGAAGGCTCACTGGAGCCCAGCAGGTCGAGGATGCAGTGGCTGGGAGTGGCCTCTGCACTCCAGTCTGGGTGTCAGAGTGAGACTCCAACTCAAAAAAAAAGTAAAATCTGTCATTTAATCCAATTAATTACCTATTAAGTATAAGAATTATTTATGGCCTCTATAAAACACTGTGTATGTTTTACACAATATTGGAGATTTGACATATCCATTTGTGAAATACCAGTAGTTACTCTGACTTATTTTTTTTAACAGTGTGTTGCCCTAGACCTCAATAATTATTTCAAAACTTTCTTATCTCACGCTGCTAATTTTTGTATAAAGCAGCATTGGCATATACTAACAACGTTAGTTATCTTTCAGAAACAGACACTTTTTTTGGAAGAGGAAACCTCTCCTGGAATATCTTAGACATAAAGGTTCAGACTAATGTCCCATATGGCATCAATTACTGCTTTAAATTTGAACAGTTTGGGTTGAGGCAGCATCAGACCCAAACTTGGTGTTTCCTAAAACGTAAAATGCATCAGAACCACATGGAAGATTTGTTAAAACACAGATTGCTGCCTCTTACCTCTCAGAGTTTCTGAGTCACTAAAACTTGGGTGGGGCCTGATTATTTTCATTTCTAACAAGTTTTCAGGTGATGCTGTTGACACTGCTGGTCCAGGAACCATAATTTGAGAACCAGGGCTCTAACTTCACTCAGATCTCAGGAAACTCAAAATAAAAACAGTGTTAAATTTAATCATCAAATATAACTACAAGAACCCATAAAGCATTTGGGTCATGACTTTGGCATTGGCCCTGGAGTCATCTATAGCCATGTACAGCATTCAGAGAAAACAAGCCATTCTTCATTTACCAGTACATAAATGAACGAAGTCAAGAGGAGTGTACTGGATCAACACAGGGCTCTCCTATGCTATTTCACGTTGATTTTTCATAGTCAGTGGGATGTTCTTTAGAAGCTAAATAAATTTGGGAAGTAATGCATCTATCTCCATTTATGTCTGCTTATAAACAACTTTATTATTTGAAGTAATATAAACTGTTTTGGCCCTATGTTTGCAACAGTATGACTTACATTGTGAAAGACATGAGACATGAATAATAGCTTACCAGTAGTGATAAATATTAATATGGTAAGAAAAAACAAATATCTAATGCAGACCATCTTACACATGAAGAAAATCTATGGTAGATGTCAAAAAACAGAAGACTCAAAAAATCTGTAGATCTCCAACAAGAAGTAATAGTATCTCATTATTTTCTTATAGCAAGGTATCTGATTTGCTAAATGCTAAATTAAAGCTTGTTTAAAATTAATCAAACTATATTAGGTGATAGGTACCATGCACTTTGGAATTAGCATCTACAAAGTTCTCTGTTGTAACAAATTATTTAGGCAACTATATCTTTTAACTAATTCCATAATTTCTCTCACACAATTATATTTCTGGCATAAACATTAGAGTAAACTAGAGGTAGAGGTGAGAAATGTCATTTAAAATTTAAAGTTTATTTATTGTCCTTCATCACTTGAACTCAAAACCTGTGATACTGAGTAAGAAAGAAAGACAATGTCAGGGGCGGTCACTTTTGAAACTGATATGTGTGTGTATGCATTTTCAAGTTTAAGGGTTCTATGCTAAATAGCCATACTTAATTACTGACAGTACCAAGACATCATTGGTCATTGACATATAAGTGAGACAAAACTTGCCCCACATAGAGCTCAAGCTAGGGCAAAGTGAATAATTTTATTTATTAATTCATTTGAATCATCATTACTTTGGCAACAAAAGGTCTGTACTGTAAATCTTATCCATTCCTTCACACAAGTCTATCTCCTCTACCTACCAGATCACTAAAGAAACTGTAGCTGCATAAATTACTTTCTTTATAAAAATTCTGCTTTTGTCTCACTTGCATTCACAGTTCAGAATTATTCATTGCCTATGGAAACAGAGACATGCCTAGATAAGATGATTCACCTAAATAAAAACCAATTCCTAGCTATAGTCTTGACTTTTTTATCCTTTCTCACAACATGCAGATATAACATACCTAACAGGGGGATAGATGAATACTGTACTCTCACCAATAAAGCAGGGCTGCAAACCATAATTTCAAGATTCTTGACTTGACTATTAATTTCCTGAATTTTTTAGGAGACTGGGACAAGATGAATGACCCTTTTGTTGCCAATTAATTTATTTTTGAACTTTTGATTTTAATTCTTCAATATTTAATTTAGATAGGTTCTATATTTGGCATTCTATAGGATTAATAAAAAGAGGTTTTTGATTCCCCAATTTATTATTTAACAGATAATGTTTCAAGATTACATACTGAGCTTAAAGAAAAGAAAGATCAGTGACTTTTTATAGAAACAATATATATTTAGTTTGAAGCTTTTATACTCTCCTCATGTAAAATTAATCTGGGCCAGAACTAGACTGCAAGATACCACCAGCCTTCTGAAAAATGCAGAGATACTACTCAGTGACCTTCATTACATAGAAGGTTTAGTGGATCATAACTTTATCATTTTATCACTATCAGAATCTTGCAATTACATTAACTTTTAGTATCACCATATGTCTCTATGGCACCTACAGTCTGAAATGCCCAAGATAGACCATAGAATACAGAGTCTATGGAGTATCAGAAAATCCAGATGAAGGTACAGACAGTTAACCATTCAGAGATTTCAAACATTGAGATGCTCTTTAGATTATATGATGTAAATCACATATTTGAGTGTTTTTTAAGATAATAATCAAGGTTCTCAAGTATACACATGTCAAATTCTCATGTAGGGAAGAAACTAGGGAAGAAGAGAGGAAAAATTTGTACCCTCTAGGAGCCCTGGATAAGGTGCTTTTAATCTTGCTGAAAATCTTGAGTTAGAGAATCCCCTGTGCATCTAGTATATCTTACATTCATGATACAGCTATTGCATTGGCTGATGGTTCATCACACTAATTTGTATTATACAGTTGATGAAAAACAGATAGAAATTCACAGTTTAACTCCCCTATTTGAAAAAAATAGAGAATTGGGGAATATTATAGCAGAAATAGCTATAAACAGCTGATAGGCCTTTAATTCCAAACTCCTTATCAGTGAGCATTCATGTATAAACCATGTGCTCCTATATTGGGGGACAGACAATTATCTCTACTTGGACCAGGGTGACTGTAGGCCGGCCATTAAATGTTGAGCTGCATGGCCTGGCTCCTCCTCCATAGACTGAAGGAAAAAAGAGAAGAGTGACTTGACCAAATCAAATAATCAGCATTCTGAAAAGAAAAAAAAAGGAGAGAGAGAAACAGAAAACACAAATACATAGATTTTCAGCCTGTAGATAATTGTATGCCTCTGAAGGAAAAAAGTGCAAAGCAGAGTACTATCTTTGCAGACTCACAGCCTCGTCCATGTGGCCCTTTAGCTGCGACAGACAGCAGGACTAAGTTTCTTTGCAATTATCATAACCCCCATGACCATGTGGTCTTAATCTTAGGCCTCTGTACCTCTTCCTGAAAGGAGAGCAAACGGCCATCGCAGCCTTGACCTGCTGGGCTCAGGTGATCCTTCCACTTCAGTCTTCCAAGTAGCTGGAACTACAGGCATGCACCACCATGCCCCGCTAATTTTTTCATTTATTGTAGAGATGAGGTCTCACCATGTTGCCCAGGCTGGTCTTGAACCTGTGGGCTCAGGCAATCCTCTTGCCTCAGCCTCCCAAAGTGCTGGGATTATAGGTGTGTCATTGCGCCAGCCTCAAAAGAAAAATTTTAAGGGAATTTCAAAAGAACTAATTAAGACACTTCTGGCATAAGAGATATTGAGTTAATAGTGAGTTATCAAAATAATATTACATTTTTTAGAGAAAATGTTTATAATTTTAGTTAAAGTCTTATCTTCCTTAGAATAGGAAAATACACTTACTTGCCAGGATTGATTGAAACATAATATAAATTAGAGAGGAGAATAACACCAGTCTAGCTGCTGATGCAGAATCTTCCTCAAAGTGGAACAAGTGACCAGCGAGCTCACACTTGGTAGGGTTATAGTTGTCTGGCTTTTCAACCCAAAGTGTTGAGTACTGCCCCTCAAAGAAGGGTTAGGGAGTCTGGTATTTGAGAAAACTAGAAAGTCAGAGGCTGGTCAAACTAGGCTATAGGGCATTAGTGTATCCATGTCAAAACCAACAATATGTATATGTTTAACATTTTTTTTTTAGCAAAGTTCAGTAGCACTTTGTCTCCCCAGTTAGACCCAAGTCATTCTCATGGGTTACAGGTCTGCAAACTTCTTCTAAAAGGGCCACATAGTAAACATTCTAGGGCTTGCTAGCCATACCGTCTCCGCAGCAACCACTAACCTCTGTTGTTAGAGGTGCAGGCTGCCACAGGTAATAAACAAATGAGCATGGTGTGTTCCAGTAAAACTTATGTACATGGTGGTAGGTGGATTTGACCTACAAGCAGTAGTTTACCCATTCTTGCATTAGGTTTTTGATGCTCTGTGTCTTGATACTCTTGTCTCCTAAATTTGTACTTATGACCCAACAATATGCAACTTAACTGCCAGCAGTTGATAGCACTAACTCGAGAGAAAAAGATAATTATTTCTGGTGGTGTGGCCTGTATGGAGTGTAACACTTCACATCTTTTTTTTTTTTTTAGGAAAACTTCTGAAACACAACTAACCAGATAGCTTTCTAAAACACACAAAAAAAAAACGGTTGTGGAAAAATATCTAAAAAAGGAACATAGATACTTGGCTCTCAAGAGGCAAGACAAGACTGCTCTTATGCAATTTTTTACCTACTTTGGACAAATAATTGCCAGGGAAGTATGTGTTTTGTGATGCTGCATCAAAAATGGAAACCTATCTGTTCTTATAAATAAAGAAGTGAAGGAGCTTCTCTACTGCTTTGACTGAGGGCATTGCATTTTCTGTGGTAAACAATATCTTGTTGACCTTGCCTCCATTTTAGGGAATAATTACATTGTCAATGCTTACGTGGGCCATGGAACTCATCAGACATGTAATACAAGGATGAAGTACTGAACCTATGAGTGCTTCTGAACTTCACACTCAAATTTCATCATGTTACATCTGTAATATACCATATGTATGCACTAGTTCATCATGGGAGTCAAGTTACATATCATTTGCTGAAGGAAGTGGTAGTCACAGTCATATTTTATATTTGATAGGAGATGTGTGATTTCTGACATAAAGATTAACAGTTACATGACAAAGATATATATGAACAATATACACATATTCATAAGCTTTAAGTTTAGGACTATAGCTGAGTAAAATTAGCATAGCATGTTATTAGGTTGGGTCATCCAAGATCTTTGATTCTGCACTGCATTACAGCAAAATATTAAAAAGAGTTTAGCCAAGTGGCTCTAATATTTATTAAGTTTTAACCACATGTGAGGCATTGTACTCTGCTTTTTGTATGCATTACCTCTTTTATTTCTCTTAACAACTCAATATGGTGGGTGGCATTATATTCCTTTTACAGCTTGAGTAACTGGCCAAAGTCACAGGACCGGTAAGTGGCAATGTCATGATTCAAACTCAGGCAGTCTGGCTGCAGAGGCCAGAATTCCAAGCAATAAGGCACTCCATCATCATCCACAAAATGTTCTGAAAATATTTATTGTGGGGTCTGGCGTGGTGTATCTTGCCTGTAATCCCAGCACTTTGGGAGGCCAAGGCAGGAGGATCACTTGAGCCAGGAGTTTGAGATCAACTTGGGCAACAGATCAAATCCCCATCTCTGTTGGAGAGGAGAGGAGAGGAGAGGAAGAAAGGAGAAGAGAAGACAGGAGAGGGTAGGGTATCGGAGGGGAGGGGAGGAGAGGAGAGGAGAGGAGAGGAAAGGAAAGGAAAGGAAAAGAAAGAAGGAAAATAAGGATCTAAATGGTCACAAAGATGGATGTATTAGACACCAGGACACCAACAAGAAAGGAGGTAGGAAGAGGGGTTAGGGTTCAGAAATTACCCAGTGGGGACAATGTTCACTATCTGGGGAATGGGCCACCCAAGACCCAATCCCCATCACTTCACAATATGTTCATATAATGAACATGCATGTGTGTCCCCTGAATCTAAGATAGAAATAGAAAAAGATTTTGTTGTGAAAAATGGACAACAGCAGTAGGTGGGAGAAGTGAATGTGCCATGTGAATGAGATGTGGGCAGCCACTACTCATAGTACATTCAGATGGAGTGTTCTGCCAAAAGAAGATAATAAAACTAGGAATCAAATATCCAATGGATAGCCTGATTGCATCATTACACATATCAAAATATCAATGTAGCCTACAAATATGTATGATTATTATGTATCAATTAAAAGAATACATGAAGAAGCAGGGAAAAGTAAGACATTCTCTAAACTGTTGCTGAATTAGAGTAAGGATATCCAGAAAGATAACACTGAACAAACAAGAAAGTAGCTGGGGGGGAGGGGCACAAAGGAGAGATATCTTTGAAAAGAAAATCCTAGAGTTGTTGAATTGGGAAGCTACCAGCATTTTAAAGAGAAATATATAGAGCTCTAAGCAGAAGAAAAAGTAGTTATTTCCTAAAAATTCTTAATAACAAATTAAGAATTGGGTAAGTTTTTAGTAATCTAGGTCATATGTATCTTTTACAAGTCACAAAATAAAAATGACTTGTAGAATTTTCAACAAATATGTGTTTGATGCCTACACTAGCTAATAGAAAAAGTTTAAAAAAAACGTATTTCATCATCCTGGGGACCTCAATTTATTAAAGTACAACTGCAACCAACTGTATAGTGTGAAAAATGGCAATATAAAATATACAGCTTTAATTCCTTTAAAAGATAGGAGGTAGTTTAAAGCAAAACTAATAGCAATATGGTGAATTAAAATATATGACCACATAGCACAAAGGTGGGGGATGGAAATTGAAGTATAAGATTTTTATACTATAAAATGGTATATCACTTGACTGACTGGGATAAGTTCAAGATATATCATATAGAGCCTAAAACAACCTACACACACACACACACACACACACAGTATTGAAAAACAGATTATCTGTTTAGATTAAAAGAACAAGACCCAACTATATACTGCCTACAAGAAACACACTTTAAATATAACAACACAAAAAGTTAGAAGTGAAAGGATAGAAAACATGCCATTTTATGATCAAGCAAAACTATAATAATATCAGAAAAAGTAGTTTTTAGAGCAGAGAATATTAACAGAGATACAGAGGTTCATTACAAAATAATAAAGGGGTCAATTCATTAAGAGGACACAAAAATCCTAATTGCTTATGTACTTAATAACAGAGATTCAAAATATATGAAACAAAGACACAGAGCTATAAAGAGAAGTAGACAATTCCAGAGAACCAGAAATATCAACATTCCTCTCTCAACAACTGAAAAAAACAAGTAGATAGAAAATTTGTGAAGATATAGACCTGAACTACTCTACCAACTTAACCTGACTGACATTTATAGAATATTCAATAATATGTATTCTTTTTAGCTACACATGAAACATTTACCAAGATAGACCATATTCTGGGCAATAAAACAAGTTTCAATAACTTGAAACAATTCAAAAATAAGAACTATGTTTTCTGACCACATTAAAATTAAATTAGAAGCCAATAGCAGAAAGATATCTGGAAAATCCCTAGATATTTAGAAACTAAATAACACAGCTTCAAACAGCCCACGGGTCAAGAAATAAATAAATAAGATAATTAGAAATACTTTGAACTACATAAAAATAAAACCACAATATATAAAAATTTGTGTGATGTTACTGAAGTAAGAATTCAAGAGAAATTTATATCTTCAAATATTAGATTAGAAAGCAGAAAGTTCTCAAACCAATGATCTCAGAACCCAGAAAAAGAAGAGCAAATTAAACCCAAAGTAGAAAAGGAAATAATAAATGTCAGAGTATAAATTTAAAAATAAAATTAATAAATTTTATTAGAAATTTAATTTAGAAATCAATAAAAGGAAAGAGAAGAGTAAAGATCAGAGTACAAATTTAAAAAATTAGAAAACAATAAACAACAAAATCCACAGCTGGTTCTTTGAGAATATTAATAAAATTGATAAACTTACAAGTGAGACTGATCTCAAAAAGAAGAGAGAAGACACAAATGATCAATAGTTGCAATAAGATATTGACTTCTTAACAGATTTGGCAGATATTAAAAGGATATTAATGTAATATTATAGATACATTTATGCCAATAAGTTTGACAACTTATATGATATAGACAAATTCTTTGAATGATATGAGCAACCAAAGTATGTTTAAGAACACTGTACATAGATGGCCTGAATCTTTTAAGTATTTACTAGAAAGTGTACATATGTGTATGTATGTGTCAGTATGTATCTCCCTGAGTTTGTAATCAAAATCTTTGTCTCAAAGAAAACTCCGGGGCCAGATAGCTTTAATGGTGAATTCTGCCAGTCATTTAAGGAAAAAATAATATTAACTCTACATAAACTCTTTCAGAAAACTGAAAGAAAGGCAAAAATATCCAACTATATAAGGCCAGTATTACCCTGATACCCAAACCAGAGAAAAGTTACAATAAAAATTACAGGCTAATAGTCTTCAAAAATGTGTCCACTAAAACTCTAACAAAATTTTAGGAAATTAAATGGAACAATATGTAAAGAAGACAAAACATCATGACCAAGTGGAGTTTATACCAGGCATGCAAAGTTGATTTAATATTCAAAACTAATAATAACTGGGCATGGTGGCTCATACCTGTAATACCAGCACTTTGGGAGGCGGAGGTGAGAGGATTGCCTGAGCCCAGAGGTTCGAGACCAGCCTAGGCAACTTGGCGAGACCACATGTCTGCAATAAATCAAAAAATTAGCCAGGTGTGGTGGCGTGTGCCTGTAGTTACATCTTAGAAAGCTGAGGTGGAAGGATCATCTGAACCCAGCAGGTCAAGGCTGCGATAGCCATGAGTGTGCCACTGCACTCCAGCCTGGGCAACAGAGTGATACTCCAATACAAAAAAAACCCAAAAAAACAAGACCAATAAATATAATTCACCATATTAACAAACTAAAAAGAAAAATGTATTTTATCATTTCAATGGTCATTGAAAGAAAATTTGACAAATCCAACATCTACTTCTAATAAAAACTCTCAGCAAAGTATGTCACGCATATATGTGTGTGTAAATGTCATTTGCATAAAGTTTTATGCACAACTTGTTTATGGATACAAATGCACACAGTAAAACTATTTTTAAAATGTGTGCAGTTATGAACACTAAACTCAGCAAAGTGGTTAACTCTGGAGGACGTGAGAAAAATGAAGTCAAAGAGAAAATCTGAAGGGTATAATACAGGAGAATCAACCATATTTGCAATATTTTATTTAAAATAAAATTTAGAAAAATATTAAATTGATTAAAAATTAGTAAAATATACTCAGGTGCTTGTTATATTATTCCTTCTCCACTTCTAGAGTTTTAAAGTAAATGATGGTACATAAATATGCTTAACTATTAAGCAACCACTAAAATAACATTTATAATTATACAATTGTGAAAATGCTTATGATGAATAATGTTGCTTTAAAGCAAGACAAAATTACATCTCTCAAGATAGCAATTTTGTGTTTGTATGCATGTGTATAATATTCTATTATATAAATCTATCACAATGCTTACTTTACTATTGCTGAAGCATCAATGACTTTTATGCTGTTTTCAAATAGTCACTATTTAAAACAATGCTACAATGATTGCTTTTATATACAACTCCTGCGCATATGTTACGAGATATAGATAGCAATATCATCACTAGTATATCAATGCCTTGCCTTTATAAGGCTATAGGAAAATATAATAGAAGATCTCATATAATGTCAAAAAAAAGGATAGTTGAACTTAACTTTTCTCGTTGTCTGCACCAAGCAGCCAACTGCTACTTGAATTAAAATTTCAGAATTTATGATGACAAGTCTCAAACTGTCCTTTAGCATTGCCCAACAATCACATTCTATCACCTCACTTCCTCTCTCTCTACATTCTTTTCAAAACGATTGCCTTTTCTTAAAATATTCTTCTTTTTTAGAACTTTATACTCTTGGCTATTTACTGTCTCCTTTGAATATTTGGCCCATTCCTATAATTAGACACAGGTTGAAATAGATGGCTCTTGATTATAAGTCACTATAATCTCTTTGATGGGCAGTTGACCATAAAAATCAATACTAAAAATGTATAAACATTTTGACTAAATAATTCTATTTCTAGGAATTTATCATACAAATATTCTGTCATGGATATATACATATATATATATCTCCATATATTTTAAGCACATAGGAAAAATATTTTAAAAATTGGATTAAAAATGCAGACAAATTTTTATGTTTAAGGTTTTGTAAACAAATATACAAAGATGTTCTCGGCAGCATCCCTGTAACAGGAAAATACCTAAAAATAAACAATTTTCTTCCTACAATCTTCAACTGAAAAGGCTCAATATATCAGAGAAGTAGAAAAAGAGGGGACCTCCACATGTCCAAGCTCACAATTCTGTTTTTTTGTTAGCCTTGCTTCCAAAGATATAATAGCTGTAACCTGAAATATCGTTGAGCCTCATGATTCTCCTTTGTCATCATGTCAGACGCTTTTCTCACTAGTCTTTCATTTATTTTAGAATCATCTAGCATAAGAGCATGCAATTCTGGTTACACATGTATCATCTGGGGAGAATTTAAAAATCAGTGGCTCCACCTCAGATAAATTGAATCAGAATTTAGGGATTAGTGTCCAGGAGTTGCTATTTCTCAGAATGCTTATTTTTTAGAATGTGATTTTAATGTCCAACAGGGTTGACGATCACTGACCTTGGAATATAATCTGCAACCTGTTTTATCATTACAAAGATAAACTTTTAAATCAACTTCCAATGAATTCCCATATATTGTGGATGTTTAGGAAGATGGTAAAATTTATTTTGATTCCAGGAATCCTGCTGTTTGCCTTTTCCCATCTGTTATATATTTTTAAGTCTGCTGATGTCAATCTAAGATCTTTTATTATAGAAATTTATTACAGGGAACGTCTACAACAATTTTCGCCCTGGGTGACTAGTCTCATAACTTCAAGAGTTCTGCAAGCTCATACTCTAGTTATTTTAACATTCTATATAATATGCTATCAGGTCAGCACTGATGTGGTGATTAACTTTCTTCAGCTGGAACATTCTGACTAGTTGCCATTTGTTGATCTTATGCCTTGTCTATTGGGTCGTGACACTTACTTTATTTGCCACAATTACTTGTTGAAAGAAACATTAATCTCCACTGTTTCATGTCTGGTCCTTTTTTGTGGGGAGAGTATATGAGTTGCAGTTAAAAAGCAATGACAGTTTTAAAAAATCTGTACCCTTGTAAGATCTTAAAAATAAGCCTATCAGAACTTGAACATGAAAATGAGTATTTAGATTTTAGAAGATTTTATACTAATTCTATCAATGTTTTATTTTATCTTATTTTATTTATTTAATTTTTTTTACAATTTCACTTTTGGAATTGCTTTTGGATTCAGTGGTACCTTTTTTGGAACATCTACTATCATGGCAGAATTTCAACATCTGAGGCTGAGCTTGGCTTTTGGAGACAGCAGCTAAAAGTTGTGCAGATCCAAATCTTGTGAATATTCTAAGTTGCTAATTTAAAAAGTTAATACCATTTGGTTCAAAATAGAAGTGTGAATAAAAAGAATGCAACAATTTCCTTTGTGGCTATACCTGGCTAAGAGAGTAACTGACTAAAAACCATCTTTTTCCTCCCAGAAGTTGGTAGCTTCTCAGCTGTCAGATTATCCATGGGTATATAAAGCCATGTGTTTGGCCTGGTCATCACTGTAATAATGGGCACAAAGTCATACCAATGGGGACAGTGGCATATGAGAAAGAAGCTGAATAAGTTATTTAACCTCACTAGTCCTAACAGTCTTCATTCATGAAATGGTAATGATAATGCCAACCACGTGAAAGTGCTGTGAGGAATAAATGAGAAAATATTTCAAAATACCTAGCCCCAATCTTTCCACATTCTGATGTGCATAGAACTCTGTTTATGTTATAGTAAAGTTTCTGGGAAGTAGGCCTGGAAATGGCCTGAGATTGTGAATTGCTAACTAGTTTTCAGGTGATGCTGATGCTGCTGATTCACAGGCCACCCTTGGAGTAGCAAGGTTTTGGTCTGACCTGTAGTTGGTAACTCAGTAACTCAGAAACAGTTAAGTTCCCTTCCTTCCTGTACAACCTTGGTTGCTTTAGTGTTTGGATTTCGGTTCACAATATGTAAGCACTAATAATTGCCACAAGGAAAGTAACTCACAGTGCATACATGGGAAATAAGATTGGCCTTCCTGTTTATGAACTTAATGTCTTCACTCAATAAAAATGCCCTAGGTTCCTACCGTCTGAACTTCCATTCCAGGGGTGGGAAAGATAGGCATCCAGGGCTATGGGTTGGGTTGGACAGAGAAGTGGGAACGGTCTCCAAAAGCAAGGGTCCCACATGTCATTTCCATGGGAACGGGCAAAGAAAAAGACCAAGAACCAAAAGAACTAAAAGCAGGCAAAATAGGCTTTCAGGATCAGGAGATTTACTGGAAATATCTGGTGAGTCAATAGTAAAAGAAGAGAGAACCTTTATTGAAGTCGTTACAGAGAAGGCATAGACAGAGAGGAAGTTGTTTTTGTTAGAAAATTTATTTTATGGGCAGTTATAATGAAAATATATTGTTACCATTCCAACTTATTAATGACATTCAGCAGTGGTCTTTGTGCTCCCTTCACTAAGCATTGCTGCCGGCTATTAATCATTTTAAACACAATGAGAAGATATAACCAATCTAGGTATGTTGAAATAAAAATATATCCTACTCAGCTTTAAATAGTATTCTGATTGAGGTGACATAATTATGTCTGACTAACAAGCACAACACACAGGCAATAGTCACTTTATTTCTTTGTATCCAAACAGATAGTGTCACTGCACACTGCCAAGCAGCTACTCAAACAGCCATCAAGAAACAGATGCATTCTCAGTGGTGATTTCAGGAGTTTTTGTGAGTAGTCTTTTAGCAGTCCTTGACATGGTAACTTCATTTTATTTCACGAAGCTTGAGAAACACTCTGTCATCCTTTAAGATTTGTGGTAGTATCTCTCAGATCATGTTATTTCAAATCAATCATTACATATCCTCAAAAGAGCTCCTCCATGAGGCTTTGAAGTAGTTTTGATCTGGTAGTAGTATTTCTACTGTTATATAGACTGATAATGCAGACCCTCTAGCCTCTTGTTGAAACTTTAAAGTTGCTTTCAGATAATTCACACAACAATGCACAAAACATAAAAATAAACAAAGATTCACACGCCATATAAACTTTCTGCCTATGCACCTGACTCTCTTACGTAATAGAAACAACGTAAGTTTTTTTTTTTTCCTGCTAAGTGAATACCTTCAGTGTCTACATTGTTCTGATTCATTGGATAGTCACTCCTTCATTTCAGCTTGCCCACTGAAGCACCCCGATGTGCCTTAACTACCTTCCTATTAAAATGCAGTCTGGGTTTATACATTGTTTCTACAGTCTACTTTTGTGCCATAGAAAGCTCACAAATATGTGAAGTTGTTATTAGAAACCTATCAAGAAAAGTAGCCTCCATTAATATGATTATTTCAATAATTACAGATATCAAAGAAATGGGGTTAGATTATGTTTATTCTATATGTGCATTTATTGTACTTAATTAGAATAAAATGATGACTTGAGGCAATGAGAAATCTTGAAATACCTTAAATCAAGGCAATGTTATAATTGCTTCGTATACTTTAAAGGCCAAAAGTATTTTGAGTATGAGGATTCTATTAAAAGTGGTAACATATATGGGACCCATCCCAACATTCTGATAACCACTGCTTTCTCTGAAATGTAAAAATAGAGAAGACAAAGAAAAAAAGGCCTATGCAATGACCATATCAGTAACCATTACTGAATAAGGATTTTGCTGTGTAAAGACCATCTGAAACATCAGAACTACATGCTATATGCAGGTTGTATATGTACACACCTCTTTATGTGAAGAAAATTTGGAAAAGTTGCATTTTATTTCAGCAAATCTAACTCTCCAAGGAGTCTTATGAGCCAGTCATTGTTTCAGAAAAAGGGGAGATTCCTACCCTCAAACAGTGGGAGAAATAGCCAAGCAAATGACTCTGAAGGTTAGCATACAAGGCTCTACACATTCAAATATTCCTTACAATCTCAAGTGATTTCTTAATTTGCACTATTGCACCAGCCAAACTAATATGCAAACAGTATTTTGCTTACATGGTGTTTGACCTACAAGTGTCAAACACTAAGACAGAAATCTATTCAGTAAAGTAACATCCAGGATACCAAATGTTTAATCAGCTTAGTCTCTGGATCTTCTCATATCTTCTGTTCATTGTAACCAGACTTTTAGTGCTTTGAGATCAAAAGTTTTCTTTCATTTGCCTTTGAATAAACATAAGACATGTGCAATAGACAGTTAAAACAATAAATGAGGAAGTACTCAATAATAAATATTGCTCCTTACAATGATACCCTGAAAATTACAAGACACTGTTCAGCTGAGAAGTCAAACTAATGCTATTTTAATAACAACAGTCAAAACCAGAATGTTTAATTATCCAGAATTATCGTAAATCCCTAGCATTAGAGTTAACAGTAGCTACTTTGCATATCTGCATAGAGATTTGAAGAATATGAATTCTTGAGACAGTTGACTGGGTGCAAATCCTGGCTTTGTCACTTATTAGCTGGGTGACCTTGGATAAGTTAGTTAAGCTTTCTGTGTTTCAGTTACCTCATCTGTAAAACTGGGATAACAACATACTATCTTCCTTATAGTGTTATGAGGATTAAATTGGATAATACTTATATAAATTACCTAAAATTAAACACTATTTAAGTTGTATTAAATAAATAATGTTAGCACCACCCAATCTGAGTCTTGAATAAACCTAGTCCCACAAGATGCTCTGTGAAATTACATATCAAGTAGGTTTTGGGAATGTTGAATTTTTTAGAGAGTCACAGCAAAAAAATGTGTAAATTTGAAGTTTGGAAAAGTTTTATAGCCAAAAATTCTTACAAAAATGTTTTTACAATAAGTTTCCCAAGTCCATTTCAGCATGGAACTCCTTTCCCCCTGCTTAACAGACGTTATTACCCAATGACATTGGTTCTAGTTGATACAGTTTGGAAAAGTTTAATCGTGCACCTGTTGCTGCTTTGCTTTGTAATTATTTGTAAATAATTTTACATGTATATATTTCAAGTCACAACTAGAATGAAGGGATGGATTTTGGTATTAATATTATTTGCATTTCTTCTTCTATTGCTCTCTTTCTCCCTGTTTTGTCACAAACCTTATAAGAGTTTGACATAAATGATGAACATGGTGATTTAAATGTAATATAAAATATGACTTAAACAACAAATTCAGGACTTGTGCTTTGAAAGGGGTCTATTTTGACTGCCAGAGACAAGATTTCTAGCTACATCCAAAAAATACCCTTTCAGACAGAAAATGCTGAAAAAATATCGTAGTATTATCATAACCCAAGACAATATTACCAAAACCTGAAAAAAATCTGTCACTATAAAGGCCATGAGACTGAACTGGACACCTCCAATATGATCCATCTCAGCACAGAGGGGAAACCCCCAGTCCGAAAAGAAATGGGCAGAAGTTTCATCTTTCAATCCTTTCTTTTGACTGCTCAGTCACTGCTTTGGTTTTTTAAAAAAAAGAAAAAAAAAATAGAACTTGTCCTTACAGTATAGACAATATAGATGATATCTCTGAAAAGCCAGGAAATGTCTCCTACACCCTTTAGGGCAGCATCACCCAGATGGCAATGAACAGTAAGTCTGTTCCTCTTTCCACACAGACTCCAATATGCATTGGAATTTATACCAATAAAAAGAACATCACAAAACAAAGAAGATATGGGCTTAGAGAGAAAACAATGTTTAAAAAATTGATAAGCCACTTGAAGGGAAAAATAAAACTAGGGATCCCCATTTTAAACTATATACCAGAATACACCACAAAAGAGTCAAAGAGGCTATCCATTACACTACAGTGGTCAAAAACAAGAGCTTGTGCATCTAACAGACTTGGGAGGAATTCCTGACACCATCTCTTCCTAACTTGTTGCCTTGGGCAAATTACATAAATTTTAGTCCTTTTTTTCTTTTCAGGCAAAATAAGTAGAATATATTTTTCACAAAAAAACAAAAAACAACAGCAGCAGCAACAACAAAAACCCAGGAAATTGACTCTGTCATAAGAAAATTACCTACCAAAAGGAAAAAAAAAAGCCCTAGACTGGACGACTTTCCAACAGAATTCTACAAAGCATACAAAGAGAAGTTGATACCAACCCTACTGAAAGTATTCCAGGCAATTGAAAAAGATGGAATTCTCTCCAAATCATTTTACAAAGCTAATATCACACAGATACCAAGCCGGGTAAAGATCCAACAAAAAAAGAGAACTACAGGCCAATATCCCTTATGAACATAGATGCAAAAATCCTCAACAAGATTCTAGCAAATTGGATCCAACAACACATTTCAAAAATCATCCACCATGACCAAGTAAACTTCATCCCCAGGATGCAGGACTGGTTCAAAATCTGCAAGACCATAAATGTAATTAATATATCAATAGATGTATAAACAAGAACCACATGACTATTTCATTAGATGGAGAAAGAGCTTTTGATAAAATCCAGCATCCCTTCTTGTTAAAAACCCTCAAACACCTAGGTATAGAGGAACATAACTCAAAATAGTAAGTACCATCTATGATAAACCCACAGTTAGCATATTGCTAAATGGACAGAAACTGGAAACATTTCCCCTGAAAACTGGAACAAGACAAGGCTGTCCACTCTCACCCTCTTCTTCAACATTGTGTTGGAAATCCTAGCTAGGGCAATTAGAAAACAGAAGGAAATCAGGGGCATCCAAGTAGGAAAAGAGGAAGTCAAGTTATCCTTCTTTGCTGATGATATGATCCTATACCTGGAAAATCCAAGAGAGTATGTCAAAAACCTGCTTGCACTGATAAAGGACTTTGGCAAAGTCCCAGGGTACAACATAAATGTGCAAAAGACAGTTACATTCCTATATACCAACAACATGCAGGCAGAGATCCAAATTAAAAGCACAATCCCATTCACAATAGCCACCAAAAAATGAAATACCTCAGCATCTTTCTAACCAAAGAAGTGAAAGACCTTTACAATGAGAATTATAAAACACTGCCTAAAGAAATCCAAGAAGACACAAATGAAAAACGATTCCATGCTCATGGATATAAAGAATCAACACTGTTAGGATTTCCACTCTACGAAAGGCAATCTACACGTTCAATGCAATACTCATTAAATTACCAGCATCATTCTTCTCAGACCTGGAAATGACAATATAGAAATTCATATGGAAACATAAATGACCACGAAAGTCAAAACAATCCTCAGCAAAGGAAACAGAGTAGTAGGTATCACACTTTCAGACTTCAAACTTTACTATAAGGCTATAATAATCAAAACAGCTTGGTATTGGTCTAAGAACAGGCATACAAACCAATGGAAAGGATAGAGATTCCAGAAGCAAAGCCTCAATTTCTCAACCAACTCATCTTTGACAAAGCCTCCAACAACAACCACTGGGGAGAGGAGAACCTATTCAATAAGTGGTGCCGGGAAAACTGACTGATCACATTCAGAAGATTGAAACAGGACCCCTACCTATCACCATGCACAAAAATGAACTCTAAATGGATCAAAGACCTAAACGTAAAACCTCAAACTATAAGAATCTTAGAAAATGCAGGAGACACCCTTATGAAAGTTGGAACTGGCAACCAATTCTTGATCAAACCCCAAGTACCCATGCCATAAGAGACACGACAGACAAGTCGGACCTCATCATACTAACAACCTTCTGCAAAGCAAAGGAAATCATCAAGAGAACAGGGAGACAGTCCACAGAATGGGAAAAAATATTTGCCAACTGTATATCTGACAAAGGTCTGACATCTAGGATCTACAAGAAACTCAAACATGCCAAAAGGGAAAACAAAAAACAAAAACAAACAAACAAAAAAGCTCCATTAAAAAGTAGGCAAAAGACATGAATAGACACTTCTCAAAAAAAGATATATGGGCAGCCAACAGACACATGAAAAAGTCCTCAGCTTCACTAACCATCAGAGAAATGCAAATCAAAACCACACTGAGATGCCACCAGTAAGAATGGTCATCATTAATAAAACAAACAAAAAACAGATGTTGGCGAGGATGCAGAAAAAAAGGAATGCTTCTACACAGCTGGGTGGAATGCAAACTAGTGCAACCTTTTTGGAAGATGTTCTGGTGATTTCTGAAAGAACTAGAAATTGACCTTCCATATGACCCAGCAATCCCCCTATTGGGAATATACCCAGAGGAACTCAGGTCATTCTACCAAAAAGATGCCTGTACACCCATGTTTGTTGCACTCTATTCACAATAGCAAAAACATGGAACCAACCATGCTGCCCATTGAAACTGGACTGGATAAGAAAAGTGTGGTACATATACACAGTGGAATACTATACAGCCATAAATGACAGATATATGGACTTTGCAGCAACTTGGATAGATTTAGAGTCTCTCACACTAAGTTATCTATCACAGAAACAAAGAACAGAGTACCATATGTTCTCACTTATCAGTGGACCTTAAACAATTATAATACTATAAGAAATGGATTGGCAGTAGTGGGAAACTGCCAGAGGAGTGGAGGTGGGATTGGCAGTTGAGGGAAACTGCTGGGGGGTGGGGGGCACCTCATCAACAAGGGTACCTGCATAATGAACATTTGTATACTTAACCCCGATTTGTACTCACATCTTTAAAATTAAAAAAAATAATAATTAATAAACAAAAAGAAAAGAATGTATTTTTCTCATTGGATGATGGTAAGAAAGAAATTCTCTTTCTAACAAAGACCCTCCATAAGAATTTTAACAAGAAGAATTTAAAAACTTGTTTTTAACATGAGGATACAGCCTTTCTGTGGTAATTTCCTGATTCCTATAGTACCTGAGAAAAATTAGAGACAGAGCAAAATTCTTTGCCTGTAGGACTGGCAGATTTTTGCAAATAAAAATATAGTACCCTTAATTACATTTACATTTCAGATAAAAATGGATTATTTTTTAGTGTGAGTATGTCCTATACAATAGTTGGGACAAACTTATACTAAAAATAATTTCTTGTTCACTTGAAATTCAAGTTTAGCTCGGCATGCTGCATTTTATCTGGCAACTCTACATTGATGTAACATATTGACACAAAGAATGAGGTTAAACATACTGCTAACTAAGAGACTATTAAGGAAGACACTTCTCTCTTAATACAGGGTAGTTAGGATTTCAAATTCTTGACAGCAATGAAAATGAGGGAAGCAGTCAGAGGGTAAAAATAGGATCGTATGAGAATAATGGTGCCTGAACCCCAATTACTTAGCATACTTTGATTATTTTATTGGATAATAAGTCTTGAAATTGGATAGACTGATTCCTTCTACTTTTGTTTTTTAAAAAGTTATTTCTGCTCTTCTTGTCTCATTGCCTTTTCATAAATATTTTAGGATAAATTTGTCTATATCTACAAAAAACTCTACCTGAAATATAAATTGTGCTAAACCTGTGCAACAATTAGGACAAAGTTGATATTCCTCCATGTTGAGCCTCCCAATCCATGAATATAGTATGTCTACTTATTTCAATCTTCTTTAATTTATTTCATCAGTGTTTTGAAGTGTTCAGCATACAAGTCCTGTACATGTTTTATTATATTTACAGCTAACCTTTTTGAATAATTTTAATAGTATAGTATTTTTTTAAAATTTGGTGCCCATGTATGCATTGCTAGCATATTGAAATATAATCGATACTGTATGTTTATTTCTTATCCTTGTTGAACTCATGTGTTAGGTCTAGGAGCTTGTTTGCTCCATCCAAGGACTGGGAAATTATAAGAAAAACAGTCTGCCTTAACATTTGTCAATGACGGTGGGGGGGAAATAGTTCTCCCATGTGATTTTTTAAAATGTAGACAATCATAGCATTTGCAAATATGGACAGTTTTATATCTTTCTGATCTCAATGCCTATTATCTCTTTTCTTGTTTAATTACTCTTGCTAGAACTTTCAACACTATGTTGAAAAAGATTGGTAAGAGCTGTGATTTTTGCATTGTTCTTGATCTTAAGAAGAAAGTGTTCATTATTTGTTGGTGGTTTTTTTTTCTTTAACCACTAAGGATAATGCTAGTTGTCATGCTGTGCAGATGCATTTAATCAAGTTGAGGAAGTTTCCCTTTATTCTTTCTTTTCTTAGAGTTTTCATTCACCATTCAGTGGGTGCTAAGGTTTGTCAAACGTTTTTGCTTCATGAATTGATAAGGTCATACTATTATACAGAAAGAATGAAAAGAAGAGAAAGTAATTAGATTCTTATCTTACACATACACCAAAAAAATCAACTCAAAGTGAATTAAAGATTTAAATGTAAGTCCTGAAACTATAAAACTTCTAAAAGAAAACATAGAAGAAAAGCATCATGACATTGGTCTTGGCAATGACTTTTCTGGATAGGACCTCAAAAACACAGACAACAAAAGAAAAAATAAACACATGGAACTACATCAAACTAAAACTCTTTCATAACAAAGAAAATAATCAACAAAATAAGAAGGCAACCTACAGAATGGGAGAAAATATTTACAAATCATTCCATCAAATAAGGGATTAATATCCAAGATATATACAAAACTCACACAACTCAATAGCAGACAAATAAAAATCCCAAATCCAAACAAATAACCCAATTAAAAAATGGACAAACTGATTAGACATTTTTCCAAAGATGATGTACAAACAGCCAACGGGTATTTTTAAAGATGCTCAAAATTACTAATCATCAGGCACATGTAAATCAAAATCACCACAAGCTATTACTTTACACTTGTTAGGATTGTTCTCAAAAAGACAAAAGATAATAAGTGTTGGCAAGAATGGGGAAAAAACAGAACCCATATACATGTTGCTGGGAATGTAAAATGGTACAGTTATTATAGAAAACAGTACAGAGGTAATTAAAATTACCAAAAATAGAAGTACCATATGATCCAGAAATTCCTCTTCTGGGTATCTACCCAAAGGAAATTAAATCAGTGCATCGAACTGATAGCTGCACTCCAGTATTCATTGTAACATTATTCAAAATAGCCAAATTATAGAATCAACATAAGGGTCCAAAGACAGAGGAATTGATAAAGAAAATGTGGTATATACATACAGAATAAAATATTATTCAGTCTTTAAAAAGAAGTAGTTTTTGCCATTTTCAACAATACAGATGGACCTGAAAGGACATAATGCAAAGTGAAATAAGCCAGACACAGAAAGAAAATTACTGCATGATCTCTGATATCTGGAATTTTAAAAAGTCTAATGTATAGAAAAACAGAATAGAACAGTAGTTACCAGAGACAGGGTGGTGGAGGAAATGGAGAGGTATGGGTGAAAAAGTATAAAGCTGCAGTTATGAAGGATGTAAGTTTAGAGACCTACTGTACAACATGAGGACTATAGTCACTAATACTATATTGTGTATGGGAAACTTGCTAAGAGAGTACGTTTCGGGTATTCTCACCACACACACACATACACAAACATGGTAACTATGACAAGATGGATATGTTAATTTGCTTCACTGTAATAATTTCAATATGTATATATATCAAAATATCATATTGTATGCCTTAAATACATACAATGGAAAATCATTTATTTGCCAATTATAATTCAATGAAACTAAAAAAAGTTTAAAATTTCTGCTCTGCAAAAGACACTTTCAAGAGGATGAAAAGATAAGCCACAGACTGGGAACATACCGGCAAAAGACATATATGATAAAGAATTGTTACTCAAAATATGCAAAGAACTCTTACAACTCAACAATAAATAAACAATCCAATTTAAAAAAGGAACAAACACTTTAACAGATACCTCCCCAAAGAAGATATAGAAGTGGCAAATAAGCATATAAAAAGATGCTCCATATCCTATACCATCAGGACAATGCAAATTAAAGCAGCAAGATATCACTAGACATTTAGAATGGCCCAAATTCAGAACATTGACAACACCAAACACTGACAAAGATGTGGAATGAAAGAAACTCTTATTCATTGCTGGTGGGAATGCAAAATTGCGTAGCTGCTTTGGAAGGGTTTAACATACTCTTACCATATGATCTAGCAATCACTCTCCTTGATATTTATCCAAAGGAGCTGAAATCTTATGTTCGCACAAAAACCTGCACATGATGTTTATAGCAGCTTTATTCATAATTGCCAAAACATGGAAGCAACCAGGATGGAGAGGAGGAAGGCATGAACAGGACGAATAGGCCGAGTACAGATGATTTTTAGGGCAGTGAATCTACTGTGAAACTATAATGCTGGATACATGTCATTAAACACTATAAACCCACAGAATGTACAACACCAAGAGTGAACCCTATGTAAACTATGAACTTTGGGTGACAATGTGTGTAGATTCAATAATTATAACAAACGTACCATCAGTCTATGTCAATAGTGGGGGAAACTACACAGGCTTGGGGTGGAGGGCATATGGAAAAAATTTCTGTATTCTCTGGTCAATTTTATTGTGAATCTAAAAATAGTGTATTAAAAAAAGGCAATCAATCAATGAATTGAAAAGTGTTCATCCCTTTTCTATTTTCTGAATGAGATTATGTAGAATTGGCATTAACTCTTCAACAGTTTTGGTAGAATTATCCATGAAACCACCTTTACTCTTGAAGATTTCATTTCAGGGATTTTTAAACTATAAATTCAATTGCACAGAAAAGAGACCCGAGAAATAAAACCACATAAATATGCCCAACTAATGTTTTACACAGGTACAAATGCAATTAAATGGAAGAAAGGTAACTTTTCCAACAAACTGTGCTTGAGCAATTGGACATCCATAGGCAAAAATACATAAACAAATAAATAAATCTCGACCTAAACCGTATACATTTTACAAAAATTAACTCAAATGGATTATGGACTTTAATGTAAAACTATAAAACTCTTAGAAGAAAATCTTTGGGATCTAAGGCTATGCAGAATTCTTGGACTGGGCATCAAAATTACAATCCATAGAAGGAAAAATTGATAAACTGGATTTCAAATAATTAAAACCATTTAGTGTGCAAAAGACCCTGTTGAGAGCACAGAAAGAAAAAGCACAGTCTGAGAGAAAACATTTGCAATCTACCACATATCTGATAAAGGATTAGCATCTAGAATAATAAATAACTCAACATTCAACAGAAAAAGCCCAAACAATCCCATTGCTCATAAAAAGGGCAAATGACACAGAGAGAGAGAGAGAGAGAGAGAGAGAGAGAGAGAGAGAGAGAGAGAGAGAGAGAGTTTTATCAGTGGATACACAAATGGAACATAAGCACACACAATAATGTTCAGCACCACTAGCCATTGCAGCAACGCATAGTGATACCACAATGAGCTATCACTACATACCTATCACAATGGCTAAAGTAAAAAAAAAATAGTGACAACACAAAATTGTGAAGAGCATGTGGAGAAATTGAATCTCTCACAGACTGGTGGTGGAATGTATGATGATACACTTCTATGAAAAACAATTTTTTAGTTTTATAAAAGAAACTAAATATACACCTATCACATGGTACAGCAATTGCACTCACAGACTTTTATCTCAGACAAAAATGACTACTTATGTTCACACAGAAAACTTGCACATGAATGTTTACAGCAGTTTTATTTTTAATAGTCCAAAGCTAGAAACAACTCATTTACCTGCCCTTCAACAGACAAACAAATATGGTACATCCTTACCATGAAATACTAATTAGCAATAAAAAGAAACAAACTTTAAAACACGTAAGAACCTGGATTAATTGCCAGAGAATTATGCGGAGTGAAAAAATTCAACCCCAAAAGCTTACCTACTATATGATTTCATTTATATTATTGATTTTATTATTCATATTATTAAAGTGAAAACTATAGAGATGGCAAACAGATTACTTTCTGCCATGGTTAAAGGAGGTGGGAGGGAAACAAGGCTATAAAAGGGCACCATGGGGATCTCTGTGATGGAAAAAAAAATGCTCTATGTCTTGCTCTACGCCAATGCCAGCATCTTGGTTGTGATATTGTACTATTGTTTTGCAAGATGTTATGTTCGTGAGCAACTGAGTAAAGAGTAAATGGGATCTCTCTGTATTGTGTCATACAACTGCAGGAAATCTACAATTATCTCAAAACAAAAGTAGTCAACGACTATCCTATTTTTTTCATTTATGGCAAGTATACTTCTTTAATATGCCAATGTTTACTTATCTTAAAACATTATTTTAAGAAAATGAGCATTAGCCCTCAACTTATTTGAATGGATTATTTTATAGTGCTTTTCATGAAAATATCAACTCAGCACATAAGTTTTTAAAAGGAAAATGACTAATATCAGAGGAAATGAAGTGCTAAAACCTCAATTAAATATTAACTAATGCTCTCAGAGAATTACAGATTCAAAAAAGGCAACTGTCTCAAACAGAAAAAAAGAGAGATGAAAGATGTTTAAAAATAATAAGGAAATAATATGTACAAATGATATGACAATATGGTGGCATTTTTGAAAGCTACTAAAGTAAAATGGGTATATTCTATTTCTAAAGGTTGTATGAACTTGAATATCTTCTTTACTTAGGACATTTCTCCATATTAACCTTAAAATAGATTAACATATCCTAATTTCTGCCTCACCAATGTAATTCTCTCTCCTCACTCTCCTCACGGGAATATCTGCTTATAATCATATTTTTAATATCTACTATTTACATTTTCCAATTATCTACTCGATCTTTTCAATCTGAGTTTTGTCTTCATAATTCAGTGTTTATTGAAACAGCACTTTCATAAAGGCTAGTGACTCACAGATCTTAACACCCAAGGGTTCTGAGACTCTTGTTTTTTGAGACTCTTTTCTTTTGGGCTCTCTGACACTGTCTACTCCTGTCTTTCTTTTAGTTTCTACTTCTCTGTGTCACTCACTGGACTTCCTTCCTTCTCCTTCTCAATAGCAACAATAACAACGACATGTGTGAAGTGTTTCACATTTTACCAATTATTTTTACCTACATTATTTCATTTGTATTTGTGAAGAAAGTTTATCATTACATTTTTTGCAGGGATAGAAAATGAGACACATGTAAGTAATCTACCTAAGATTATACTCAAAGCCAAGTACATCCCATTGCTCACTTCTCTTGCTATTCTTATACTTTCATTAATCTCATCCACTGTCTTTGCTTTTGGTGTCACCTTTATAGAGGTACCTTTAAACCATATTGATGATTCACAGGTATTTTCCAAGTTTCACCCTTTTAACTATCTGATAGATAGCTCAGCACAAATGTCCCAGACACTGACAAAACTCAACAGGTCCCTAACTAACAGCATTGTCCACAGAAATCAGTAATTACTCTTGATTTCAATATTTGTAATGGCCTAACCATTTATGCCAAACAGATAAAAAGCATGAGTGTTAACCATTTCCTCCTTCATATCTAGTCCATTTTCAAGTCTTATAGATTGCATCGCTCTCAACTTTGATTCTTTCCATTCATTTCTCTCTTCCTCTTGGACCCTGTCACTCTCGCTCAAATAGACCATTGTGATGTTGCTTAGCTGGTCTACTGGTCTCTAACCTCTTCCTCATTGCAATCTCTTCTTATATCACTGTCAGGTTAATATTCCTCATCTGTAGTCTTCTATAAAAGTAATACCTCCAACTGCTTGATCTCTTGCTGTAAGCTTCTTCTGCCAACTCATAATATGCTTGATGTCAAAACTCAAAGGAAGACTCAAAGTGAGCCCAAAATATTTTTAAAGATATTTTTACATGCAATTATTTCAAGAAAGCCTACACTTCAGAAGAACTAGGCTTCCAGTATAAAGGACACAGCAGGTATTTAAAGAAAAGAAACAACAACACAAGGCCACTAACTTAGAGTTACTGAGAAAACCACATGAATAGCTTATTCGCAAGGATCATCACAATTACACAGATATAAACATCACAAAAACATCTGAGCTGAAGGTTTTCTTGAAGAAGTTATTGTCTTAAAGAAAGGAGCCCAAGGCTTTATTTATTTGGGGTACTAGAACTAGACAAAGTAGTCCTCTTTTTTGGTTTGTTTGTTTGTTTGTTTCAGGATATAAAGATACTTTTTTTTTCTTTTAAATAACTTCATGATGTGCATAGACATAAGATACTGACTTTGCTTTCTCATCTAAATATAGACCCCTTCTACCTTTTCTTTCTTATCTTTTTCCTTTCATAGTCAAACTAGTAACTACTTGGCTTAGTATGTTTCAAAGAATCTTGTACTTTCTTGTTTTTATGGTGCCTCTTCCATACTGACCATCAGTCAAAACCCTAGCAATTCTTTAAGATCCATATGAATTCCATCTTATCTAGACATTGTCAATACTACTTTACAAAAACTAGTATCATCATTCATCCTTAATTATATCCATGAATCTTATTTTTACCCTTTCTGAACATGTGTATAGTGTGTATGATTATCGAAATGCCAGATTTAGAATGTCAAATGCATTGTATCTGTCTTCAAAGATCTAAAAACAAGAGGTGACCAACAAAGATTTGTAGTGCTAACAACAACAATAATAATGATAGTGAATGCCCAAGTTTACATAAATAATACATAGTAGATATCAAATTTAAAAATCTGGGTGGAGTGGGGAAAGATGGCAACTGAGCCATCAGACTATGTGAGTCCCCGTGTGACTGAGTGAGTGTATGGAAAATTTTGTGTACATGATGGTGAGGAAGTAGGCGTGTGAATAGCTGACTGAGTGAGGGCTAGGGAGCTAGCAGCCAGGGCTCTCCTGGTGCAGTGGCTGGTACCACAGCTGCTGGGCTTGGACCCTAGTGATTCCCAGGATGCAGAAGCTGAATGCCATTTTCTTTCTTTTTTTTTTTTCAAACCAACAAAACCATTCCTGGGAAGAAAATGCTAGGAGAGACTGTCTAAGTGGGGGCTCGAGAGCAAGTGGCCAGACCCCTGGTGCAGTAGCTGGTGCTGCAGTTTCTCTGCTTGGTCCCGGCTCTTTTCAGGTCACAAAAGCTGAGCACCATTTTTTTTTTTAAACAGACACAAGTTTTCCTGTGAAAAGCAGTAGGGAGAGACTATCACACCAGGCTCCCCCTCACCATTGTTAGAAGAATACAGACTCCAGGCTTTTCCTCACCACGTCAGTGCCTGACAGGGCACTGGCAACAGGGTCTGCGGAGGGAGTCCAGAGGCAAAGTCCCACAGAAGAGGACAAGAGAGGCACCCCACCACCATCTTGAAGGCAGGGCAGGAAAGTGCTCCAACGTGCTCACCACGAGCAACAGACCCGATCTCTGTGACTGGAGTATCAACTACTAGGGGATTGATTGTGATCCAGAGGGACTATCCTGAAAGCGCAAACTTCGGAGGGACCTGACGAGTGCTGAGTTCCAGGCTCCCCATCCTCTCCTGATCCAGCTGTGGGACAAAGGGTGTGGCCAGAAAGGATGAGGAAGGACTCCAAAGGGATCAGTGAACAAATCCAGAGCCGGATCAGGGAAGAATAGAGGAATAAGCAAACAACAGAAGGGAAAGCACTGCTGAAAAGACACAGAATGGCAAACTGGATAAGAAACCATGACCCAATTATTGGTTGCATCCAGGAGACTCATCTCACTACAAGGGACTCACACAGACTCAAAGTTAAAGAATGGAAAACACGTTTCCAGGAAAATGGATCACAAAAGAAGGCAGGAGTTGCTATCTTAATATCAGACAAAACAACTTTTAAGCTATCAAAAATTTAAAAAGATGCGAAGGACGCTACATAATGATAAAAGGTTCAATCTATCAACAAGAAATATCCATCCTAAACATATATGAACCCAACACAGGAGCACCAGAATTTATAAAGCAACTACTAAGTAAACTACAAAAAGATGTTGACTCTAAAGGTATTATAGCAGAGAACTTGAATACCCCACTAACAGCCCTAGATAGACCAACGAGGCAAAAAATCAACAAGGAGATACAGAACCTAAACTTGACACTCAATCAAATGGACTTTGGGGAAATGTTGTTGGTGTTGATATTTATTTTTATTCCACTGTGGTCTGAGAAAGTACATGGCAAGATTTCAACCTTATAAAATTTGTTTATGCTTGATTTCTGGCCAAGGATGTGATCAAACTTGGAGTATGTTCCATGTGGCGATGAATAGAATGTATATTCTGTGGCTGTTGGGTGGAATAATCTGTAGGTATCCATTAAGTCCATTTGATTGAGTGTCAAGTTTAGGTTCTGTATCTCCTTGTTGATTTTTTGCCTCGTTGGTCTATCTAGGGCTGTTAGTGGGGTATTCAAGTTCTCTGCTATAATACCTTTAGAGTCAACATCTTTTTGTAGTTT
>CAUYQG010058311.1:0-10020 GCA_963574415.1 Tarsius wallacei
ATTTCCTGGCCATTTGCCCACTCTTCCAACAAAAACTTCAATGGTTCATCATTAACAATTTTGTTTGCTGTTGGAGTTTTTTTTTTTTTTTTTTTTTTTTGAGTTGGAGTCTCACTCTGTCGCCCAGACTGGAGCGCAGTGGCCGCTCCCGACCACCGCAGCCTCGACCTGCTGGGCTCCGGCGATCCTTCCGCCTCAGCCTTCCGAGTAGCTGGAACTACAGGCGTGCACTACCACGCCCGGCTAACTTGTTGAGTTATTGTAGAGACGAGGTTTCGCCAAGTTGCCCAGACGGGTCTCGAACCCGCGGGCCCAGGCAATCCACTCACCTCGGCCTCCCAAAGCACGGGATTACAGGCTGAGTCACCGAGCCTAGCCTATTTTTTTAAGGTGTAATAGTGGCATGATGTTTATATTATTTTAAATGTCTTTATTAGGTAGAGATGCTTACTGAAACATTTATGGATGAAATGATATGGTCTGGGTTTTGCTTTAAAATACTTCGACAAAAAAGTGCTGAGGTGGCAGATGAATGGAACAAGATTGGCAAAATGCGAATTGTTGAAGCTGAGTGGTGAGTACATGGGGGTTCCTTATGCTGTCATTTCTACTTCTGTGTACATTTAAAATTTTCCATAATAGAAAGTTTATTTAAATAAGTGTTCCTTAAAGACAAGGAAAGACCAAAAAACTGTCACAAATTGGAAGAGGCTAAGGAGACATGATGACTAAATGCCATGTGGTATTCTGGGTCAGATCTTGAAAGAGAAAAGGAGGAAAAAATCCAAATAAAGTCTGTAGTTTAGTTAAAAGTATTGTATCAATGTTTAATTTCTTTTCTTTCTTTCTTTCTTTCTTTTTTTTTTTTTTTTTGAGTCAGAGTCTCACTCTGTCACCCAGGCTGGAGTGCAGTGGCACGCTCATGGCTACCCTCAGCCTCGACCTGCTGGGCTCAGGCAGTCCTTCCACCTCAGCTTTCCAAGTAGCTGGAACTACAGGTGTGCACCACCATGCCCGGCCAATTTTTTTGGTTTATTGTAGAGATGAGGTCTTGCCAACTTGCCCTGGCTGGTTTGAACCCCTGGACTCAGGTAATCCTCTTGCCTCCACCTCCTAAAGTGCTGAAATTGCCACTGTGCCCGGCAATTTCTTAATTTGATAAATGTATCATGGCTATGTAAAATGTTAACATTAAAGAAATCTGGGCAAAGGGTATACAGGAGTACTCTGTACTATCTTTGCACCTCTTCTGAAAATCTAAAATTATTTTACAATAGAATGTTTAAATAAATAAATATTCTTTAATCTCTACACATAACAATTTCTTAAAGCAAGTTTATACCTTTAGAGAAAAATACTTCTGTCTCTGTTATTGAGTTATATGCTTTAAATAATTCTCAAAAGATGAGAACATTGGCATAGTTATACCACCTCCATGTTTCCCCCCTCCAGAATCTCCAGAATGATATTATGATATCTATCTATATAATCACAGTATATATATATAACATTTACACAATATTCTTTGTCTACAGTTGCTTTAGCCTTTAATGGATCTGATTGATCTCTCCTAGTCATTTTCACTATTACATCTGTTGTAGAAATTTATCAGACAATTGCATCTTCAAGAAGAAAGGCTCTTGGGAACTATAAAGGCATCTGTTTGTGACATTATACTTGGATGGCAGTCTGACTTGGCACATCTTCTCTTTCCCTGAAGATTTGGTAGACATTACTCCTCCATCTTCTAATGTTGGATGATATTATGGAGAGATTGGAAGCCAGACAATTTTTTCCCAGTCACAAGTGATGTGGTTTATTTGCAATGATTCTCATAGGATTCTTTCTTAATCTTTGGAGTCCAGTAACTTCTTCAAGATATGTGCTGAACTTAGTTGTTCTGTGGCGATTTAGCTTGGGATAGGTTTGTTCTTTCAAGCTATAAATTCAAGTCTTATTACTAAACTCACTCTTGAATTATATATTTGAACACTTGTGTTGATGTTGCAGTTGGTTCTATTTAATCTATTCTTTTATTCAGAAACAGCAATCCTGCAGATGGTGGGTTACCTTCATTCTCGGTATGTTTTACTTTCTTATCAATCTTTTTAGACTTTTTAAACTATTTGTTATCTTTTTATTCATTTTGTTCACTTTTAAAAGCCTTCCTTCTATGCTGATGACTGGTTTTTTCTTTCGGCTGTATCTGTTTTCCGTTTTGGCTGTTTCTAGTACGGCCTTCATTTTTATGTCTTCTCCATTTCTGTCTTGAGCTCTGTGTACCTGTTCACAATGGGGCAAGTCAAGTGTTACTGATTTGGTCCACAGTGGTGTGCCATTTGCCCTAAAGGACTCTGCCCCGGCTGTGTGCCTGTTATCAGAAGAGCAGATATCCTTTCTTGGACTCCTCCCTGACCCCCACTCCATCCTCATTGTACCAAGCCTCTCTTCCATAGTTATTGTAATTTCAGGTTATAGCTACCTCCTACTCTCACTGAAATTCTAGTTTCTCTTTCTCATACTTCTTGTTGTATCTGGGTTGTTTACAGAGAAGAAAACACAAAGATGATCATTAAGAATATATTCTCTGGAGTAAGACAGACCTGTGTTTGAATCCAGGCTCTGCCATTCACTAGCTATGTGATCTCAGACAAGTTACAAAACCACTTTAGCCCTCAATGATGGGATACTAATACTTACCCCAAAATATTGCCAAGAGGATTAAACGGATAAATTTTGGTTCTAAATTCTGTACTTTCACTAAATGTTAGCTTTTTAAAATTATTATTAGTCCAATAACTATTAAAGAAACTAAATTTATAGCTAAATGCCCTTTTAAAAAGGAAAGTTTCAAGTCCAGGTTGTTCCACTGGAAAAATTCTACCAAACATTTAAAGAATAGATCATATTAATGCTACACAATCTCTTCCAGAAAATAGAAGAAAATACCTCCGAATTCATTTTATGAAGGCAATAGTGCCATGATACCAGCACTAGATATAGACATTGAGAGAGAAAAAAGACATATTAAAATCCCTTTTGACCACAGTTACAAGCAAACATTAGTAACTCAATCCAGCAATATGTGAAGAAAATAATATCCTATAACCAAATCATGTTTATTCCAGGAATACAAGACTCATTCAATGTGCAAAAACCAACTTTATTATTGTATCAACAGGCTATTGAAGAAAAACCATATGATCATATCAAATGATGCAGAAAAAGCATTTGTCAAGTCAATATCTAATCATTAAAAAGCAAAAAACTCAGCCGGGCTCGGTGGCTCAGCCTGTAATCCCGCGCCTTTGGGAGGCTGAGGTGAGTGGATTGCCTGAGCCCACGGGTTCGAGACCTGCCTGGGCAAGCGAGACCTCATCTCTACAATAAATCAAAAAATTAGCCGGGCGTGGTAGTGCGCACCTGTAGTTCCAGCTACGTGGAAGGCTGAGACGGAAGGATCACCGGAACCCAGCAGGTCGAGGCTGCCGTGGCTGGGAGCAGCCACTGCACTCCAGTCTGGGCGACAGAGTGAGACTCCAACTCAAAAAAAAAAAAAAAAAAAAAGAAAATTCTACATAGTACTGGTCATACATGAAACACTGCTCTGAGTGTTTTACATGTATTAATTATTTAATAAACAAAATAAACCATCAGAAGGTACTATTATTAACTTCATTTTACAGATGAGAAGACTGAAGGACAAATAATTCAAGTAGCTTGCCCAAGCTTATCCAGTTGGAAAATGGTAGACTCAAGATATGAACCCAAGGAATCTGGTCTTACTGTCTAGATTCAGGCCTGTTTTAAGAGGGGTATTTTCTGGGCAACCCCCCCCCATGTCCCCTCCCACTGTGGGAGCTTTTCTGTCCTCTCAATAAATTCTGCTTTTTTTAAAAAAGAAAAGAGGGGTATTTTCTTTTCTGACTAAGAGCATAAAAATGCGAATAGATATAATAGAGTTAAAACAAGGTAGACAGTGAATAATTAATACCAGAATTTGGGGTGTGGGTTGTGTAATTTGGGAAAGACATGATTGTTAGGGATGAGATATATAATGACTACAGGGCCGTCAGAGGGGGAAAACAGTAAATTAGTTTACAAATGTGTAGTGATGGAATGAGTATATAACCTGTACCTCTTACTGAAAACAGTACAGTGGCAAAATCTCCATTTTATACTAACTGAGGATGTGGAATAGGGAAGTAGAGACATTGGAAATACAGAGAGAATCCTCTTTCTTATTAAAGTGTTGCAAAAATAGAAACCAATCATAATTGGCAGTCACTAACCTTAAGGAAATAAGATGACTAAGTTAACATTTTCATTTCTTAAAATTAATGTTACAAATGGAGGTTTCTTAGCACAGGCTTTTGATACCTTGCTTAAACCACGCTAAGCACCATATTTTATAAGGATGATGTATTAAATTATACTAATTTTCTGTACTTCTCAAGTATCTAAGATCATACGAAGTCACCTAGAATCACTCAAAAATATCTAGAAATTAAAACTATTATTAATTCCAAAACTTCAAGATTAAATGTCTTAACACTTTGATTGGGTGTCTTTTTATTCCTTAACAATGGCAAAACTAATTGAACTGACCATACCACAAATAATTAGGTTTAGATTACAAGGAAGATTATCTGTTTATTTTCAGGAATCTCAACCTGTTCTGTTAATATACTTACAGTATTCTCTGGCCGTCATTGCTTTTACAATATTTTTTCTGCAAATGCTAAATCTCATAAGGAGTTGATTATATAATATTGAAAATTAGCATTTCTTACAAAGTCACAGATTATTTTGTTAAGCACTTAATATTCGCATTGCTACTTCTCTAATTTCTTTATGTTTATATATGAAACATTTTAAGAAGAATGCAAATCTTACTGCATAATAATCATTATCTGCTCTTGACCACAGTTTTCAAGGCTATTTCGTTTGAGTCATGTGCAAGTATGACATTCCTCATCCATGTTCTGTTTCATCTTGACCTTTAAGACTAAATTGAAGTGCACATAAAATTTACTTTATCCAGTTGACAATATATTAGTAACATAATATTTCAGATAGAAATATTTTAGATAAATTCTCTCTCTCTCTCTCTGTCTCTCTCTCTCTCTCATTAAATGGTAGCCAGACTTTTTAAGAGTTATGCAAAGGAATAATAGTAATGCATGTAACTGTTTAATCTTCACGTTATCCTTGTAGTTTACATGCTTCACTGCTCCCAGGTAAAAGCACGGTAATAACCCAAAGAGACTTGGCTTATTTTCCTTCCTTTCTCACATCTGTTCTAACTATGGAATATGGAATCTTGGGCAGATTTTTTAAATTCTAGGAGGGAGCCTTAGGTGTTTGTTTTGATAAAGGCAATGATAATACTTACTTTCTAGGTTGAATGTTAGGAATAAATGTGATCATGTATATACATGCTTAGCATTTAGCTCATGGTAAGTGTCAAAGGTGGCTATTTTACCTACATTCCAAATACTGAGGTAAGACTTTATTTCATTTCTATTCTTTGCCTGCAAAACTACAAGAGTGACTGATATTACAGATAAGAAAAATTGATGTTTCATTTTCAGTTATCGTAAGAGGAAGACTTGGATTGAACCCTGTTCTTTGCAATATACCCCTCTGCTTGCCATACACTTTCCATTTGAAACTTCCTGTAATCCATCCAGCTGTGGAGATGTCACACGCAGGGAACTGAGACAGCAACAGGATGAACCCTAGGTTTAGGGTATAGAGGCAGGACTCAGGATGAGATCCCCAGGCTCTTGGCTTCATGTTCTTCTCACTATAATTACCTTAAATTTATAAACCTACAAATAAAAATTTTCTAAATTTGAAGGCCTCTCACGGCCTCTCAAGGTAAGATTGTTATGACATAATGACATGACAAAAGAAACCAACTTTTTTTTGTCATGTCATTATGTCATAACAATCTTACCTTGAGAGGCCTTCAATCAAGGGCCAAAATAATTTTGGGGCTTGATTCAAAATTAAAGCAAAAGTTTGACAATATGATATTTAAAAATAGTAATTCTAGATTAATTCATATTTAGAAAATAATGATTCAGTATCATCAGCTAGAACACAAGAGTGTTTTATTTAATCTATTTTTGATGTGATAATTTATTATCAGCTTATTTGTTCATTGAAATTAATTTTAACAGTAACATTAATTAATAATTTTAAACAGTAATGAACTATATCCCACATGTTATATAATTTCACATAAAAGATAAGTATCTAATTTGACTATATAGGCCTGTTCAACAAAAGACATATTTCCTTTTAGTTTACATATCCTTGTAATCAGGATATCTACAAAAACTGGTTTGTACAAACACCATTTCTTAAGCACAACATTTAAAGTGTACAGTTTACAACTAATAAAAAATATATACTTACAGCTCCAAACTTGAATGTTTTGTATCCAGTAGCTTTGACCACAAACAACCCCAGGATTTCAAGATCAGTGCATAGTCTGTACTTTCAATCAACATCATCAGCAGGCAGTAATCCTGGGGAAAAAAAGTAAATTCCACAAATAAACAGACCAATTTTCCTTTAAGAGGAAAGCTAATTCTTTTCAATCTACTTTTTTTATTACACTATTTCCCCCTCTATCTACTTAGCTAGTATAAGGATAAATTTCCAAAGCTACCCAGTTGGAAAATAAATAGGTTCACTGTTTGTCTAGCATTCCAATCTTTGCAAATGTAAATCAGTCCAACTGCTCCTCATTTAAACCTTCAACTTCACAAAACATTAAAGGGTGGCTTTCACTACACAATTTAATCTATCCACTACGATTTCTGCTTGAACATCATTTGAAATTGACTATCTGATAAAGAGAGACCACTATCAAAGGTCAGTGAGGTCAACTTGTATAATTACAAGTAGTTTTACTGGGTCAACTCTACCAGACATCACTGTTTGAAGGTTAAATTGTTACAATTAAATATATATACAGATCTCCCTAGAGTTACTTTATTGTTAAATGTACTGGAAACAGAAAAAGCATTTATTTCTGACCTTAATTGTGTCCAAAGTGTCACCATTGGGAAATTATACAAAAAGAGAACTTATTAAAAACATTACAATCTTGCACATTGAACAATGCTTTATAAAATAAAATACATAATTAACTTTTTTAACTAGTCTTATTTATCACATCAATATGAAGAAGTTCATTTAGGTTACTCCCTTTGGTTAAATTGGAACTACTCTTAGAAATGATTTCTACTATTTCATAGTTGGTGAACATGCCACAAACAAAGAAATATGGATGCCCAGCACCAGAGTCTGGTGCTAAAACAGCTCTCACTTCATAATGATCACTTCCAGATAACTGGAATTTAATCACATTTTAATAACAGTAAAAGGGAGCTTTAAGTGGGAAGCTTTAAAGTGGGCTATTTTCTAATTGTTTGATTCATTTTAATGCCTTTTACTTTTTTATTAAGTGTCTAGATGGCCACCGATGAAGTCTTTCATAATCACTGCAGTGAAATAGTATCATTCTTTCTTTTATTTTAATGAGCATAAATATAGATCAGTTCTTTTTTTCCTTCCAACGTGGTTAAAAATGAAGTCACCTTTGGTGCCCAAAGTATTTATTGCACTGTTTCTAAGTTTTTTATATATAAAGGTAGGATTTCAAATGCTGTGTGCAGTGTTTCACTAAAATGGTAAATGTCTTGACTTTGATAATAAAGACAACTTTCTAAGCCAAGTTTTCAGATTCTGGGAATTATCACTATTAATTATTATTTGGAAAATTAATGTTCAAATCTATAGATCTGAGTGAAGTGGTTTTAACACATTTTATTATTTAAAATATTTTCAGATTTTGTGTTGGAGACAAATTTTTCCTAAAGAATAACATGATCCTTTGCCAGACGGACTACGAAGAAGGTTTAATGAAAGAAGGTTATGCACCCCAGGTTCGCTGATCTATCAACATCACCCCATTAAGAATACAAAGCACTACATTCTTTTATCTTTTTTGCTCCACATGTATATAAGAATTGACACAGGAACCTACTGAATAGCGTAGATATAGGAAAGCAGGATGGTTATATGGAATAAAAGGCGGACTGCATCTGTATGTAGTGAAATTGCCCCAGTTCAGAGTTGAATGTTTATTATTAAAGAAAAAAGTAATGTACATATTGCTGGATTTTTTTGCTTGCTATTCGTTTTTGTGTCACTTGGCATGAGATGTTTATTTTGGACTATTGTATATAATGTATTGTAATATTTGAAGCACAAATGTAATACAGTTTTATTGTGTTACCATTTGTGTTCTGTTTGCTTCTTTGTATTGTTGCATTTAGTACAATCAGTGTTTAAACTTACTGTATATTTATGCTTTCTGTATCTACCAGCTATTTTAAATGAGCTGTAACTTTCTAGTAAAGAACTGAAGAGCAAATCTCACTAATGATACACAGATAGATAAAGCAAGTCTATCAACATTAAAAGTACTAAAAAATAAAGACACACACAAAGCATTTTAGTGACATCCACTACTTATTGCCACTACGATTTAGAGTCTATCAGTGTTCTTGTTATAACCCCCTATTTTCAGGGGGTTAAAAATCAGCTTTAAAAAATGCATAAAAATTTCATCTTAAAGCACTTTCATTTTATACCAACGTGAAAAGTGCCATTTTTAGAATAAATTTAAAGCTTAACAGTTATTCTTTTAATATCTTTTTTGTGTGTGTTCTTTACCTACACAATGGTTTTGTTTTGCGTTTTCAGCCACACCCCCTTATGTGAACTAGTGCCTTTGGGTATCATGTAAAATTTTTCCAAAGGGTTACTTTTAAAAAGTGTTACCACAATTATGAGATAATTTTTAAATGATAAATTTCTTGTATAAATTTTGCCCAGATCTCTTCACAGGAGCTAAGGGTTTAATAACTTTATGGCTAATAAATATATGGCACTGAGAAGATCTGAGTGTGAATCTACTGAAATCATGATAATGCACATTCAAGCTATAATGGTATTTGAGTAGTGAGGTTTCTTTTGATCAGAGCAACATAATGCTCGTAAAATCTTCTAGAAGAAGAAAAACAAAGTGATTGATTAAAAAACTGAGAATTAGTGATTGTATATTTTTTCTGTATTTACCTGCCATTTATTTTAATGCTTAAAAAGTGAACACTTTAATTTGATGTATCTTACTTTCTGATTGCTTTAAGTAATTACTAACTAATTACATTACACTTAGGCTGAAATCTGCCATTTCATTTCTTACCTACATGATAAGAGATAAAGAAGAAAATGCTAGAAACATAAATTATGGAGAAAGATTATTTAAATTGCAATTAGGGAAATAAAAATGAGAATATGATCCGCTCTTCTGGGTCACCTACACTTTGATTTTTTGCTTTTACTCTCTGTAATAGAACTTATGAGCAAACTTCATTCTGCACAGACACAATGAACCATATTTTCACTACAGCAAGCTGAGTGCTGTGGGTTTTCTTTCTCTTTATTTTTTTCTTGTTCACTTGTATAGAAACAATATTTTCCAGTGTTATTTGCATATATATTTTGTCCTGCCAATATATGCATTACAGATGAAAATTAAATGTTATACCTGAATTCTTAGTTTGGGGCCAAAATATTAAGCTAAAAATAATGCTTGTGTGGATTTGAGTTGTTTAAAACAAAGCTTTATTATGAACATGCATGTGAACCTGGATATTGCCTCTTATTTTTAAGAAAATGGTTCTGTGAAAAGTGAATGATATGTATTTTTACAAATACTTCATGGTTAAGAGTCTTGAATTCACATGTCCCCCAAATTTGAGATATACTAAAGAAAGAATTTCAAAAGTAGCTATTTGGGACCCACAAAATAACTATGATTTTAGTCTTAGAACCTTATAGTTGTTTCATGAAGAGGAAAGACTTACATAAGTAAAAACAAAGCAAAACAAAATAAAAATGCGAATGGGGGAGATAAGTGATAAGTGGTTTTCA
>CAUYQG010058313.1:0-15363 GCA_963574415.1 Tarsius wallacei
GAGGCGGAAGGATCGCCGGAGCCCAGCAGGTTGAGGCTGCGGTGGCTGGGAGCGGCCACTGCACTCCAGTCTGGGTGACTCCAACTAAAAAAAAAAAAAAATAGAGTTAATTTACATCTGGAGGTAATATTTTACAAGCTACAACTTAATTACCCAAGACCTATCAGTTCTAACAAATATACTGTGAACTTTTTTCTTTAATTAACTAATTGCTTTTTGATTATTGAGATGATTGATTTTTAAACTTTGACAGCAATATATTTGCTGTAAATATAGTCAGTCACCCCTCAGTATTTCCATTGATACCAAAATCCACGAGTACTAAGTCCCTTATGGCATAAGATTTGCATAAAACCTACTTTAAATTATCTCTAGATTACTTATAATGCCTAATACAATATAAATGACATGTAAATAGTTGTTATACTGTATTTTTTATTTAAAAATTATTATATTATTTTTTAAAGAATATTTTCAATCCAAAGTTGGATAAATCACCCATGTAGAAGCTGTGGATACAGAGAATTGACTGTATTATGGAATCTTTAGTCATTGTGTATATAATTTTGATTTGTAAAATAAGGAGTTTAGGATTTTTTAATTAGGCCCACTAACATTCTGAATTACACAAATATTTCCAGCCAAAGTTTACTAGAAAAGCAACTTTTTCTTTTTTTGGTAGACTATTTAAATTTTAATTGACAAATGATAATTGTACATACACATGGTGTACACAGTAATGATTCCTTCTGTTTTATTATTGGTCTCATATATGGAGAGAGATGAAGAGAAAGAAACAATAAGGAAAGTAAGACTGTGACTTGACACTGAAGAAGACATCATGCTAGATCTGAGATCCTATGCAAAATATACCACAGTGTCTAGATTATGATTCTACTTTTTAAGTTATTTTCTTAAAAAAAACACAAAACACCGTATTCAGATATAATTCATTTTCTCCCATTTTCTGGGTTGTCTTTTCACTGTTATGGTACTGTCATTTGAAACAAATATTTTTAATTTTTCATGAAGTACAGCTTATCTAGTTTTTCTTTTGTTTCTTATGCTTTTGATGGCATATCTAATAAGGGCTTTGTGAAGCAATGTCAGGAAAATTTATTCCCGTGTTTTCTTCTATGAGTTTTACACTGTCAACTTTTACATGTATGTGTACCTTCCATTTGCAGTCACTTTTTCTGTTTGGTGTAAAAAAAGGATCAAACTCTTTTGCATGCAGATGTCCTGTGTCTCATCACCACATGTGGCAAAGACTATTATTCCTCTATCAAATTGTCTCAACACCCTTGTCAAAAATCAATAGGAAGACTAGGCATGGTGGCTCAAGCTTGTAATCCCAGCACTTTGGGAGGCTGAGGCAAGAGGATTGCCTGAGCTCAGGGGTTCGAGACCAGCCTGGGCAACTTAGTGAGACCTCATCTCTACAATAAATCAAAATATAAGCCAGGGGTGGTAACCTGTGCCTGTAGTTCCAGCTATTTGGAAGGCTGAGGCGGAAGGATCGCCTGAGCCCAGCAGGTCAAGGCTGCTTTGGCCGTGAGCATGCCACTGCACTCCAGCCTGGGCAACAGAGGGAGACTCCGACTCAAAAAAAAAAAAAAAATCAATTGGTTATAAATGTGAGTCTATACTTTTTGAACTCTCGGTTCTATTCCATTGATCTATATACCTATCTTCATACTAGTACCATATGTTTTATTACTGCGGTTTGTACTAAGTTTTAAAATTGGGAAGCATGAATTCTGTACCTTGACTCTTTTCTTCAAATATTTTTTGACCACTATGGGTCTCTTGAATTTCTATATGAATTTCAGGATCAGTTATAAAATTTTGCAAAAACAGAATACAGGCATTTTGAAAGGTATTGTGTTGAATATGTATATCAATTTGGGAAATATTACCATTTTAAAATTTTTGTCTCCTAAATCTATAAAAATGAAATAATTTTCCATTTATTTAGAGTATTTAGTGTAATTTCTTTTAACAAATTTTATTGTTTTCAGTGAAATAAGTATTACGCCTTTCAATTTATACCTAAATGTTTTATGGGTTTTGACTTTTTTGTAAGTTGAATTCTTTTCTTAGTTTCATCTTTGAAATGTTCAATGCTAGTTTATAGAAATACAGTTGATTTTTGTATGTTGACTTTACATTTTGTAATGTGATGAACTTGTTCATTAATTCTAATAGTTTTTTTAGTGAATTTGTTTTTGATATTTTTCTATACAAGAAATATGATCTACAAATAGAGACAATTTGATTTTTTTTCCAATGTGGATGCTGTTACTTAATTTTCATACCTAAATACTCTGGCTAAAACTTTCATTACAATGTTGAATGGAAGAGGTGAGAGTGATCATCCTTATCTTGTTTTCGATCTTAGGTAGAAAGCACTGAGCCTTTCACCATTAAGCATTATGTTCACTGTGAGTTTTTTCCACAGAAGCCATTTTTCAGGCAGAGAAAGTTCCCTTCCATTCTTAGTTTATTGAGTGTTTACTGTGAACATGCTTGTTTCTGCCTTTGAGGCGATTATACACATATGGTTGTCATCCTGTAGTCTATTGAAATGGCATATTAAATTAAATGATTTTTAGATACCAAACCAACATTGCATTCCTGGAATAAATTCCACTTGTCATAGTATATAATCCTTTTTATATATTGCTAGATTTGGTTCACTATTATCTTGTTGAAGATTTTTACATCTACAGTCATAAAAGGTATTTGACTGTAATTTTATTTCCTTATATTGTCTTTGTCTTATTTTGATATCAGGGTAGTACTGGCTTCATAAAATGAATTAAGAATTATTTGGTCTTCTACTTTTTGAAAAGTCTTATGACAACTTGTTTATTTTAAAGTTTTTTCAGAATTTATCAATGAAAACATCTGGTCTTGGGCTTTTCTTTGTTGGAAGTTTTAAAATAACTAATTCATTCTCTTTGTCTGTTATAGGTCTATTTACATTATCTATTTCTTCTTTTGTCAGTTTTGGTGGTTTCTTTCTTTCTAGAAATTTGTCCGTTTCATCACAGTAATCCAATTTTTTATAACAACTAATTATTTATTTATATTATTCCTTTAAAATCTTTCTCGTTTCCATAAGGCCAGGAATAATTTTTTTCTTTTTTAAAAAATTGAGTCTTCTCTCTTTTTCTCCCATTCAGTATAATTAAAGTTTGTTCATTTTGTTGGCCATTTCAAAGAAATAACTTTTGTCTCATCTATTTCTGTATTGTTTTCCTATTCTCTATTTTACTAATTTATGTTCCAATCTTTAATATTCCTTTATATCTGTATGTGTTAAGTTTTGCATGCTTTTTCTAGTGTCTTGAGATAAAAGTTCAGATTATTGATATTTTTTCTTTTTGAATATATGTACTATGAATTTCTCTTTAAGCACAGCTGTAGCTGCATTCCATGAGTTTGGGATGCTGTATTTTCATATTTATTTATCTCTGGTTTCCCTTGTAACTTATTCTTTGACCCATTGTTCATTTAGAAGTATGTTGTTTAATTTTGACATATCTGGAAATTCCTCACATTTTTTTCTGTTAATGATCTCTAATTTCATTCCATTGTGATTGGAGAACATTTTTACTGAGACTTGTTTAATGGCTTAGCTTAAGGTTTATCCAGCAGAATGTTTTCTATGACCTAACATATGGTCTATCCTGAAGAAGATGCACTTGAAAATAATATGTATTCTGCTGTTGTTGACTGGGTGGTTCTGTTGATGTCTGTTAGGTATATTTGGATTTTTTACCTTGCTAATCTTATGTTCAGATTTATATCTATTATGAAAAATAGGTTACTGAGGTCTCCAGCTACTACTGTAGAAATGTCTATTTCTCCTCTCCATTCTGTCACTTTTTCATTCGTGCACTTTTCAGTTCTATTGTTAGGTGGGTATATGTTTATAATTATTCTATCTCCTTGACAGATTGACTATATAAAATTTACCTCCTTTTTTTCTAGTGATACTTTTTTCTTTAAAGTATATTTGTCCAACATTAATATAGTCACTCTGACTTTCTGATGGTTGTTATTTGCATAATATATGTTTATTTATTATTTCACACTCAATCTATATCTTTGAATATGATGTGTGTCCCTTAAAGAAAGCATGTTGTTTTTTGTTATTATTAAGTTTTGCTGTTGTTTGTCATTCTGATAATCTGTGTTTTGATTTGTTTAATACATTCTCATATAATTTTATGTTTGGATTTGTGTTGCCCATGGCACTTTATATTTTATATATATTCTATGTCCTTTGGGTTCCCATTTCTCATTTACTGGTTTCTTTTGCATTTTGTGAATATTTTTAATGTAACTTTTAGATTTCTTACAATATAAATGTAAACATGTACGTGTGTGTATATGTATGTATATATAACACCCACATACAAAATAACATATATATGCTATTTTGGTGGTTATCCTAGGGCTTAGAATGTATGTGTTAAATTTTAGAGTCTACATCAGATTTATAGTAATCAAATTCCAGTGAGATAGTAATACCTTTAGCTATATTTTTCTTCTCCCCTTTTGTGTTATTTGCAAATATATATATTCTATACATGTTATAAACCAAAAATACACTATTATAATTATTATTTTATATAATTATATGTTCTTTAAAGAAGTTGTGAAAAGACAAACATGCAAGCATATAATTGTAGAGTTTGTTAACTTTTCAATTTACCATTTTGGGCTCTTTTCATGGTCTTTATGGATTTGAGTTAGCATCTGGTGTTATTTATTTAATCCAATGCAACTTTGCTCCAATATGCCTTCTTTGTGCTATTACTGTCAAATATATTATATTTCTATAGCTCATAGGCCCAATAATACTAAATAAATTCAACAGTATATTTAATATAACAGAAGAATCAGTGAACTTGAAGATTGATAGAGATTAAATAATCTGAAGATAAAAACTTAAAAATTGTCTTATACAATTGCTTTTTCAATCAATTAAGATAAGAGATGAGAAGAAATATGCAATAATACTGTCTTTAATAATTAACCAAGTAATTTATTCTCCCAGTGTTTTTTGTTTGTCATATAAATGCAAAATACTGATTAGTGCTACCTGCTTTCAGCCTGAAAAACTTCTATTAGTACTTCTTGTAAAGTAGAACTTCTAGCAATAAATTATCTCATTTTTTCTGTATTAGAAAATATCTTCATCTAAAAAAGATACCTTTATTGGATATAAGATAATTGGATGACAATTTTTTTTTCTTTCAGTATTCTGAGTATGCTATCATAAGTACTACCATTGCTTTCTGGTCTTTGTTGCTTCTGATAAGAAGTCAACTGTTAACCTTATTGGGTTTCTTTTTAATGATTCATTTTTCTCTTGTTATTTTTGAGATTTTCTTTTTTATCTTTCAACATTTTTACTATGTATGTAGGGATGCAGGTATGTATCTCTTTGCATTTATTCTACATGTAGTTTTTGAGCTTCTTAGACCTGTAGATTAATACTTTTCATCAAATTTGAGTAGCTTTGAGTCACTATGTCTCTGAATATTTTTTCTGCCTTTTTCTCTCTCATCTTTCTTTCTGGTACTCCCATTATTCATGTGTCAGTGTGCTTAATGAGGTCCCACATTTTCTGAGGTTTTGTTCATTCTTGTTTTCATTCTTTTTCCTCTGTATCTTCAGATTACACAGTTCATATAGCTATCTTCAAGGTTGCTTATTCTTTCCTCGGCTATCTTAAATCTACTATTAAATTCCTCTAGTAAATATTTATTTAAATTGTTTTATTTTTCCACTCCCAAGTTTCTGTTTGGTTCTATTTTATAGTTTGCTTCTGCTTTTTGATATTCTCTATTTGGTGAGATATTGTCATCATACCTACCTTTACTTCTTTATGCACTGTTTCCTTCAGTTTTTAAAATATATTTATAATAGCTGCTTTGAAATCTTTGTCTGCTATGTTTGATCACTGAGCCCTCTAAAATGCTGTTTCTCTTGATCATGATTTGCCTATTTCTCTACATGTCCCATAATTCTTTTTAGTGAAATATATGTTCCTCACAGTGTATATCCTCTGAGGAGGTTCTCGTAGGGCTCAGTCTTGGGCTTGCTTATAGTCACCCTGGATGACAATGGCTTTTAACTAAAATTTTCTTAGACTATCCTTTTTCTTAATCCCTCTGTTTTTTCCCACTTTGTTGGTATTAGACCCCTCTCTGCTATTTCTACCAATTGCCAGTTGATTTCTCTGTTGTTTCCAACAATACCCTGAAACAGAAATTGCTCCACAGTTAATTCAATTAAATTCAGGTCCCTCATGGTTTTTGACACTTGTTATGACCCAAGGATACCTCTTTGTAGCTTTTTCTTTTACTTGTTCTCTCTGTTTTGTTTCTATCTAATCTTTTTTCAGTTTGTTGCTTTCATGGAGCTACCAACCTCTTCTTAATTACTGACCACCAATATCTCCACCATTCAACAGTGCCCATAGACTTAAACTTCTCCAAACACTTTTCCAAATAAAGTCAGTTCTCCTGGGAAGAACTATGGAGTGCTTTGTTCTCATGGCCTGCCTCTCTACTCCTGGGCAAAATCTCTGTGCCACTATTCAGGAAATTCCCAGTCTATGGCTACCTTCCCTCAGCTTGACAATTTTGCCTTACAAGTGCATTCCTGGGCAACTTCCTTGAGTCCCCTCCCACTCTGGGAGACTTTATGTCTTCTCAATAAATCCTGCTTTCAAAAATAAAATAAAACAAAACAGCAACAATAATAAAGCAACTAGTGGAGTCTTAGGTAAATGTGTTAGTCTCTGGTCTTCTCATTTTGACTCTCCCAAAGTGGAACCTCCACCATTTGAACAAGCTGGGGCAGTAGTGTTGGGTGTCTAGTATTCTGGCCTGCCATGACAAGTGTAGTGTTTTTACACTATAAATGGTATATTGATGGAGGAAAGTAGCCCCAGACCACTCAGATACTCTCCTGGAATAAAATTTTTATAACAAGAAACTGAAGAGATGAGTATTACTTGAAGCTTCTCCTCCTAGGAAGACAAAGTAGCCATAGACTGGGAACAAGGTGAAGATGGAGCCCTGTGTTCTTGACTACACTCCACAGAAATAGAATTTTCTTAATGCAGAACTGAGAGAGGGGCTGGTCAAGAAAGGAAGTGGGTTGTGGGTCAATTGCCATAGTCTCTTACTGTTCTCAACAGGTTTTAGTACAGTTTCTTGAATATACATTTTTCCAATTGCTTTATTATCTTAGTAGAATTTCCAGAGACTTTAAATAGATGTTTTTTTCTTTTAAATAAATTTGGTCATTAAAAATTGTTCTCCTGGGGAGGGGTCTTCACACCAACATTGATCCTCATACCAACATTCATACCTATGAGTCCTTTCTAATCTAGACAAATACAACCATTTTTAAGAATATAACAGGTTGAGTTAAGAGCTGGTAACAAATTTCAGCCAGGAAACTTAGTTATCAAATGACATAAGACTTTAATTAGGGCAAATAACTGTGTCTCAAACTTTCTAGTTACACATTAAATAAATCTGTGAATAAGAATCCATTCCTCTTTTCCCCACAGTTGTGAAACCTAGGTGACCACTGAATTAAATCTGGTTGTGAGCAAGATGCTATAGTTTGTTACTTCCTCAAATTGTCCATGTTATACTTAGTATTGGGACTGTATTTTTAAGTGGAGCATTAATGTTTAAACATACTACATAGATCATGAATACAGTAAAAGAACTAGCTATGTTCTTATTTGAAAATTGTTAATAACTTATTTATAAATTGTTCCAAGAGCCACAGGATCATTAAAGGGTGTGCGTGTGTGTGTGTGTGTGTGTGTGTGTGTGTGTGTGTGTGAAAGTAGAGGGCAAATCCATCAACACACACACAAAAAAAACACAACAAAAACAAAAGTAATATACAGCCATTTGAAAACAAAGATGATTGAAGAGATAACATGAAGAGCTGATATGTCAGTAGAAACAGCAATGTGTGACTAATAAAATTATTAATACTTATAATACCAATTTCACTGGGAATTTTTTGAATGATGTGAGATAAAACATATACTCTTCTATTTTTACTTTAATTATTTTACTTTATTTATTTTTATTTTATTATTATCATGAAAATAATTGTATGGACTGTGGAATAATAGACACAAACCTTTCTCAGATTTAGCAACAAAAAAATATACTAAAACATGAGCAATAACTTTAAAAGAACTGCGTATACATTCCTAACTTCCTAAGACTATGCTTTGTTGTGAAATCGAACATTCTTCTAGTAAAAAAATGGAAAGCACATTTTAATTTTTAATATGTTTTCCTTGTTGAATTTTTATAACATCATTTGATTGTGAGACATGTTTTTATTATTACATTTTAAATTTTTCAATAAACATGCTTGCTTTTGAAGGGAGAAAAATTTAATGCTAAAATATTTTGTTTAAGTTTTTAAATTTTTTTCCTCTATGGAAACCAAGGTCTAATTATGAAAATGTTCTCCTTGAATTATGAAGTGCATTCATTTTTCTCCTAAATATTTCAGATAAGTTGATTAAAATTATAGCCATGCAGAGATATTTAAGTAGTTTTTATGAAATTAAATAAAAATCATAAAACTAGCTAGAAATATTAGTAGTCAAACCTACTACTTGTCAAGTCATATCTCATTTTCTTTTTAAGAAAATTCCCTTTATATGGGGTTATGTGGCTGAAATAATTCTTTGTCCTGAAGTTCCCCAGTCTCCTCAAATCTAATGACTTTCCTCCATTTTATTAGAGTAATCACACAAAAAGTCACTCTATGGGGTTGATTTTTACTGAAAATTTTATTTCTCTTTAGTCTTGTGAACTCTTAAAATTCAGTTTTCTGAGCATTATCTATTTCATATACACACAGACACATGAGAGACAGAGAGAGAGAGAGAGACTACTATATTGGTATTTCTCTCTCTATTTACTGGGCTGTTGCTACCTCAGTCATCTTTTTTCTTCTTCTTTATCATTTACATTCATACTTTTGGCTTGTTTCTTTCCTTTAATCTATAATTACCTTCAAATTTCCCTAGCTCTACAGTAAAGAAAACCAAAATATAGTCCTTCAGCCTTCAAGCTTTGTTTTCAAGATATATTCCCTTCTCATTCCTTCTGTTTATCACCTGTCTTCTCAAAAGATCTATATTTGAGCATTTGCCTTTATTATATAATAGTAAAACCTTTGTAGTTGTCATGATATACTCTTAGATACGCCCATTCATTCACTCTGCACTCCCATGATAATCTATTGCAACTACCAATAATATCAAACTGCTGTCCCATATACAAATAACGGCTCCCCAGAAGTTGAATTTATTTTCAACCACAAGAGGGGTTTGCACTGGACATAACAAACTTATTTTGAAACTTAAATACATGAAAAAAGGGTGAAGAATATTTAGACATTGCCAAAGAAGAAAACTGCTCTAACAGATGATAAGATTTTGATGAAGCTGTAACAATGAAGGCAGTTTGATATTAGCACAGGAACAGATAAAATAAACCCACAGAATACAGTGAGTTACTAAACAAATTTTGAAATATATGGATTCATCTCATGTGCCACAGTGTACTTCCCTTGCTCACAAAAGCTTGTGCTGTCTCCACAGTCATATGGGATTATAGCATACTCCAGAAAAAAGAATCACTATGTATTTCATAGATGTTAGACATGGCGTCTAGGCTGACACTGTCAATATGGTCCTCTGATTGGAGCAAGGACTTATAGATTTCTGGTAATAAATAAAGAGTGAGTTTTATTTAAAGGTTCATTTTTACTGGGGATTCAACCTGTGGTTATTTTCCCAGTTCTAGAATTGATAATTGGGATAGATATTTACTAACAAGACCCCCATATTCATTTCCTGGACTTTCAGGAAAAGGGTTGTTAGGGGAGGAACAGACAATTTTAATTAAATGGTTGTCCACTCATAGCTGCTTTGCCAGATGTGGTATCATTGTTGGAGCAGATCAATATAGCCTCTGACTACTGTTTGACAATGCATTCTTCATTACTTAAGTAGGGAAGCATACAAGAGCAAGAGCAATTCACTTTCTAGAGTAAGGCAGTATATATTCACTGTTTTGCTTCAGGACTTTTGTACTCACTCTCTTCATTGTCATAATATAGTTTGGAGGAATATTGATTATCTTGACCTTCACTGGAGCAAAATGTTGGTCAATTTCAAATGTTGGGCTATTTCAATACCACCATGTTAACTGAATTTTTTAAAATCAAGAAGTAGCAATTACCTTAGATAATGTAGTTATATATATGTATATCAGAGATCCTGCAACATTTTAGAATTTTTTACTGGTCTGTTGATCTAAGACATGCCAGGAATTCTACTTCTAATATAAAGAATACATTTTTGTATCGTGGGCCTCCATTAAGAAAGAGACAGCCAACATCACAGTTAATGGGCAGAAGCTGAATGAATTCTCCCTAAGAACTGATATAAGACAAGGATGCCCACTCTTACCCTTCCTATTTAACATAGTACCAGAAGTGCTAGTCAGAGCAATCATGCAGGAGATATAAACTAGGGGAATCCAAATAGGAAAAGAGAAAATTAAATTAGTTCTCTTTGCAGATGAGATGATTCTATACCTAGAAAATCCTAGAGAGTCTGTGCAAAACCTACTTGAACTGATAAATGATTTTGGTAAAATCTTGGGATACAAAATCAATGTGCAAAAAACAGTTGCATTTCTATAACCAAAAATAAGCAGTCTTAGAATCAAACAAAAAAACACAATCCTATTCATAGTAGCCACACAAACACACCAAAAAACTCGAAGTATCCATCTAATCAAAGAGGTGAAAGTACTTTACAATGAGACTTACAAAACACTGCTCAAAGAAATCAAGAAGGACACAAATGGGAGAACATTCCATGCTCATTGATTGAAACAGTCAATATTGTCAAGATGTCCATTCTACCCAAGCCAATCTACAGATTTAATGTAATTCCTATTACATTACCAGCATCATTTTTCACAGACCTAGAAAAGACAATACAGAAATTCATATGGAAGCAAAAAAAAGTCCAAACAGTTAAAGCAATCCTCAGCAAAAAGAACAAAGCTGGAAGCATCACACTTCCAGACCTCAAGCTTTATTTCAAGGCTACAGTAACCATACAGCATGATACTGGTTTAGAAATAGACACATAGACCAATAAAACAGGACAGAGAATCCAGAAATAAAGCCACGGACCTTTAAACAACTCATTTTCAACAAAGCCGACAAAAACAAACATTGGGAAAAGGAAATCATATTTAGCAAAGGGTGCTGGGTAAACTGGCTAACCACATGTAGCAGAATGAAACTGGATTCCCCATCTATCACCATATGCAAAAATTGTCTCAAAATGGATCAAAGACTTAAAAATAAAGCCTCAAACTATTAGAATATCATCACATCCACTAAATCATAGAGTGGCACAAGAGTATCACTAATCTAGCCTCTGCTGGAAACAGTATATTTGTTATTTCCTCAACAGACATAGAGGTCAAAAGTAGAGCCCATAAATAGGGGGCCTTGACTTCCATGTTAGCTACTTCCACTACAGGTCTATTTTGCAAGTAGGGTTTGGCGCAACACATGTGCATTGGTTGAAAATGTTCTGAAACTGCATAACCACCCTATTTGGAGAAACCATCAAAGACAGTGGTGAAGGAAAAGTCTCACAATGGTCAGAGCTACAAGCAGTACAGACTATACTTGTTCTCTTCATATTGAGCAAAAGTATCCTGAAAATACACCCTTTCAGAGTGTGCTCAATGGCTTAACTGATGGGTTAGGAGCCTTGAGAGGACAAAAGTATAAGATTATAGATGAGGATTAAGAGGAAGCGATATGTGGATCCAGCTATGGACCTAGACACCTTAGAAAGAAGTTTTGGGTTTCAATACTATAACTGTAGCACCTCCTTCTAGGTTATCAAATTCTGATCCTGTCCATGGTCTTTGATCTATTTTGCATACTGTTTTGTAAATTACAGGTAACTTATAGATAGATATACAAACCCTATCTATGATTGATTTCCTCTCTCATTGCATAAAAAAGCAATTTTGTTGTCTACCCATAAACTGGGTCAGATTCTGTCACCTTGGACAAATTATCAATCCTTCCCAAAACGTCAGTTCTTTCAGTTTCTTTTGATATCTGGCTACAACTTTCCAAATTAACTTTTCTAATTTTTCTCTGCAGTCTTCTAGCTATTAGAAAGGGTTATATAGAAGGTTGCTCTTGTGTTAGATGCTTGTTTAATCTCAGAGACAAGTCACAGTTCAGGAACCTGTGGGTTGGGGAAGACTGATTAAAGTTTATTTGAGTCAAGTTAGTCAAAGCAAACAAACAGTTCAATTAATCAGTTATGAGGTGAATAATGGAAATTTGGAATGTCTTAACATTTCTAATTCTTCTCCCATCATTCTGACTTGGTATCACCAAGACTAAAAACTGACTGCCAAGATTGGAACCCTAGATTGATTTCTAGCTGGACTTTCCCCTCCACCCAGGATCTAAAGAAGTGCTGTGAGCTAAGCCAGATTTCTCTCTGGGCACGCTGTTGTCTGGGTCTCCAAGGAAGTCAGATAAAATGCTTAGATCATAGCCACCCTTACATGAGAGGTAACCAACACTGTTGACAACATTGCCAAAAGCATCAACGTCATAGTCTCACTCAATGTACTCAAGGAGCAGTGCTGCGTGACATTGTAGATTTTTATCCACTGACCTCCTGGGATCCATGGAACTGGATACTCCCAGGGTTTAATTCCTGGTTCTGTATTTCAGTATGACCTTATATGTTAACATTTTTCTTTTTCATTTTAGGCATCTCTTTTTCAAGATACATGATCTGTAGGATCCTAAAACCACTGACCGTTGCCACCATCTCTCTATAGTGGCTTAAATAATTTTGCAGGAACAATGTCAATGAGTCCTTAGGAGACTATTCTTCAGACTTTGTGTTGCTTCACTCAGGAGTTTTATGCTTGCCTTTGAGTAGTTCAGTGATGAGTGATATTTATTTGTCTTGAACATGAGGGGGAATTGACAAAGCTGAACTTAATCTGTGTTCTGTGTACTGGAAAAAAATGACAATTAGGAAGCCCCCACTTAGCCTTCTAGTAAACAGCTTACAGCAAAGAACAACTCATATCCAAATGACATAGATAAGGCATACAGAAGACCTTCACTTGCCTTTGACAAGGCCAGACACAGACCCTCCATATTCTCATTCTTTGCCTCATAACTGATTCGCCAAACTCTTTGTCCCCATTGACTAATTTGACTTGACCAATCTTTCATCACCCCAGATCCCCCAACTGTGACTTGCCCCTGGGAATAAACAAGCATTGAATGCAAAAGCATCCTTCTATACAATCCCTCCTAAGAGCTGACTGACTGCAGAAGAAAACATACTGATCAACTTTTCCAGCAGGCCAGCTTCTTGTCCACTTCCCCACACCAGGTGCTTTCTAGTCCTGTTTACTCTTTCCTATAAAAGAAAAGTGTTTTCTGCCTGACCGTTCAGATGTTTACAGGTCTTATGGTAGATCATATGGTGAGAACATTCTCTCTACTGCAATAATTCCCTTCTCCGTGTTGCAATTGTCTTCTTTTTAAAAGTCCGGATTTAAAAAAAAATTTTTTAAATTTTTTGCTATATTTCTCAGGCTGGAGTGACGTAGCATAATCATAGCTCACTGGAGCCTTTAGTTTCTAGGCTCAAGTGATCAATCTTCCTTTCTCAGCCTCCTGAGTACCTGGGACTACAGGTGCAAGACACTATATCTGGCTTTTTTTTTGTTTTTTTGTAAACAGAGGGCCTATCTATGTTGTCCAAGTTGGTCTTGGACTCCTGGCCTCAAGTAATCCTCCTAGCTCAGTTTCCCAAAGTGCTGGGATCACAGGTATGAGCCGATCTGAATTTTTTTATTAGTAGCATAAAGTATGCAAATATTAGAAACTCACATTAATGTTCCCTACAGGGCATTCAGCCAGGTCACCCCAGGGTTTATGCAATGGGTTTATAAACAGAATGTCTATTTGGTAGGACTAGGAACCACGTGTGAACTCAAGATTATAGGGTCCCTTTCACCAGGTAGCTGTCACCCCTGAATGTTCAAGAACTGGCAACAGAGAACACGTGCTGAGCCCCTAGCATGGCACCATTCCTCAGGAAAACTAGCAAGTGGCTTGGTGGCCATTCTACTGCATCGTGAGAGAACAGCATGCAGTTCTCCCCAGAGGTGTTACATATTCCTGTCGTAGATGTCCTTAGCTTACCCACAGTGCTTCTAGCAGTACTATTGCCTAAGGAAGGGCAGAATCTCTGATCTTTTGGTATGATGCCCCATACAACTTTGAGGGCAGAAAGGGAATATGTCTAGAACCCAGAGGATTCACTACACAGAAGATTCAATACTTCTGTGCCCAGTGGTAATTATACATTGGCAAGAACACCAACCATGTCCCAATAAAAACAAGGCAAGTAAGGAGTCAGAGCCATTAGTGTTGAACATCTAGGATGTACCAATAGGGTGACTAATTCACCCAGTTTCCCCTGGACTTGTCCAGTTTGGGGAATGGGAAGTCTTGCATTCCAGGAAAAATAAAGTTTAAAACTGAATCTTGTATCCCAGGAACATTTCAGGCAAATTGGGATGATTGATCAACCTACTCCAACAAAGAAACGACTCTGACCATTTAAAGTGCTGGCCAAAAGTGAGTAAAATCTAGAATGAATAGTAGAGGAGGGAGATGATGAATATAGGTAATGACCTTAGAATCAGTTGCAGCAGCACAGACTGTATTTTTATTAATCCCCTTAAAGTGTTTACAGAGAATTGCATCTATCTTTAAAGATTAGATCTGCTAATCATCTCTTGAGGAAGAAGTCATGAGGTAGGTACTATTATCATAACAATTTTACAGATGAGAGGAATGACATGAAAAGAAAGTATGCTCCAAGTCACAGAATTTAGGAAGGATTTGAATACAAGCCTTTCTGATTGGAGCTCTTTATCATAATGTTATACTGCTATGTGTGTATACCTATGTCCCCAAATAAACTATAAATTCCTTAAGGAGGAACAGAATATATATTTCATTTATTTTTGAATCAAATGATAAGTAAGCCGGGCTCGGTGGCTCAGCCTGTAATCCCGTGCTTTGGGAGGCTGAGGTGAGTGGATTGCCTGAGCCCGTGGGTTCGAGACCCGCCTGGGCAACTTGGCGAGACCTCATCTCTACAATAAATCAAAAAATCAGCCAGGCGTG
>CAUYQG010058317.1:0-17098 GCA_963574415.1 Tarsius wallacei
TTCATAAATTTCAAAACAAATCCTGAAATATTTGCACACATTTTCACATCAACCATTTTGTTATTCACCAAATAGTACTGAGCATCAAATATGTATCAAGCAGCATATTGAGACTCCACTTCTACAAAAAAAAAAAAAAATAGCTTAGCATGGTTGTACTCACTTGTAGCTCTAGCTACTTGGGAGACTAAGGTAGGAGGATCACATGAACCCAGGATTTCAAGGCTTCGGTGAGCTATGATCATGCCACTATGCTCCAGCCTGGGTGACAGAGCAAGAAAGACCGTGCCCCCATCCCCCCTCCAATTTTCCTGCCCAACCTCTCTCAGCATATTTACATTTTTCTCTACAATTGTATGCATTATTTGGACTTTAAAAGTATTTGAGATTGAGGAATTACATGAATAATATTTGGAGAATTTTTCTCTTAGGGTTGATGATGTGTCACCTTTTTTTTTTTTTGTAGAAGTGGAGTCTCAATATGCTGCCCAGGCTGGTTCAAACTCCTGACCTCAAGCAATCCTCCCACCTCAGCCTTCCAAAGCACTGGGATTACAGGTATAAGCCACCACGCTGGCAGAAAATCTTTAAAAGCACAACAAATGAGAGACAATTCACAACTTAAATGTAGCAACATTTTATCTTCATAAATTTCAAAACAAATCCTGAAATATTTGCACACATTTTCACATCAACCATTTTGTTATTCACCAAATAGTACTGAGCATCAAATATGTATCAAGCAGCATATTAAGATAATAGAAAGCAAAGACAGAACAGTAGTACAGAGTCTGCCTTTATGGAGCTCACAGTGTATTAATCGATGAGACACACATAAGTAATTAAAACATGAAGAAGACAAAAAGTGGTTAAGGATCATGTAAGAAATACAAATAAAGATCAAAAAGAAGTAAAAGCAGTTATGAACCAGAATGTATATACCAGATGCTCTTTAACACTTAAACATTTTAAATATTATTTTAATTAATATCTTACTGATTTTAGGATTTCTGATCTCCTTTTTGATTGAAGGACATTAATCTGAGGGAAAATACACTTTGTTAATCACCCATGCATTATTTAAAAAGCTAATCCATAATGCAACATGCAATAAAACTTGCTAATTTTAATGGTTTAATAGTTTTACAAAACAAAGTTCAAGTTTTTTAAATCCTTCAACCCTCTTTTTACAAAAAAGTTATAACAAATATATGGCAATGAAATACTTAACGATTTTTGAACTCAAAGAAAACCTGGTTATTTAAATTACTTTATAGTGATGGAACTATTTTGACATTTGAACTGGGAATTTTATCTTTTCCCCATCCTCCTTAACTACTTATTCATCAAAGTTCAACACACAAACCTTAATGCAAATTCTCATCACTTTACCGCTATGCCATCCTGTCTTTTCTGGACTGTTGATTAGTCTATGAACTAGTCTCTTCTCTGCTTCCACTCTTGACTCCCTTATTCCCAGCTCTAGTCCCAGAGCAGTACACAGTAAGCACTCAATAAATATTTGTTAAATAAACTAATAGATTTTTCCTTTTTTAAGCAGTGAGATCATGTTCTATTGCCCAAGCTAGAGTGTAATGATGTGACTGTACCTAACTGTAACCTGTAACTCTACAGATCCTCCTGCCTCAGTCCCTTAGTAGCTAGAACCACAGGCATGGGTCACCATGCCTGGGTAATTTTTTTATTTTTTGTAGAAATGGTATCTCATTACGTGGCCTAGGCTGATCTTGAACTCCTAGCTTCAAGCAACCCTCCCACCTCGGCCTCTCAAAGCACTGCAATTACAGGCATAAGCCACCATAAGAAGCCACCATACCTGGCAGAGTCTCACTCTGTCGCCCAAGTTTGAGTGTAGTGTAGTGGCACTCACACAGACTCCTGGCTCAAGAAAACATTTACCACATATCTGGCTCACCACAGTCTCAAACTCCTGGGCTCAAGCGATCCTCTCAAGTAGCTGGAACTATAGGCATGTGCCACCACAGTCAGCTTTTTTTTTTTTTTGTAGAGGTACGGTCTCACTACATTGCCCTGGCTGGCTCAAACTCCTGGGCTCAAGTGATTCTCCTGCCTTGGCCTCTCAAAGTGCTGAGATTACAGGCATGAACCATTATACCCAGCCTAAAAAAATATTTTAATTAGATGAAATTTACTGAAAGATCAGTAAATTAAGAGATTTGCTTTGGAGGGTATCTTTCCCAACTCTAGAAATTCACAACATTTTATTTTTGTCTGTTACTGTATATCAGTTTAATGAAATGTTTATCCAAGAAAAAAATCATTCACTCCTTGCTAATACTGTCAAAAAATTATAGAATATCTGCCTTTTTAATATGTTCTTCTTACTGAATTATCTGCTTATTTTATAAGATAATTTTAAAACACTGACTAGAAAATAAAAAGAGACCAAGAAGAATCTAAATATTTGTGCCTAAATACACTAGTTTATTCTGCATATCTGTTTCAAAGCCTCTTCAATTTTGAAAATGAAAATATTAACTTTCAAATGCTCTAAGTAAAAGCAGAGGCTGCAAATAGTCTCTATTCCAACTTTGAAACACGTTAGAAGGACCTCTGTTTTACATGTCCTTTTTCTATTTGGCAATTAAAAACAGCATTTTATTTATTTATGTATTTATACTTTGAGTTAGGGTCTCATTCCTGTTGCCCAGGCTGAAGTGCAGTGGCACTATCAGGTGTTCCATCTAACTTGACCTTCAGAGCAGGTGTAGAGACAAGGTCTTGCTATGTTGCCTGGGCTGCTCTTGAACTCCTGGGCTCAAACAGTCCTATCACCCCAGTCTCCCAAAGTGCTGGGATTACAGGCATAAGCCACCATGCCAGGCAAAAAATAGCATTTAAATTCTTGGGGGGAAAAAGTAAATGCAAATATTTAGAGAAGTTAAACATAACAAACTTTATATATTTGGACACTTATTACTTACTATTGTCTAAAGTAAACACTTTGGCCATAAAAATAAAGTGATATAATAGTTTTTATCAGAAAATTCAAATAAACTAATAGTTATTTGTTTTGGGGGGCAGAGGGATTCCTAACTTAGACCTGTTGGATAGATACCAAAGAAACTAGATAATTTATAAACTGTAAGTTTGAAGAATTTGTAATATTAAGACATTCACTCTCTCAAAAAAACATTTACCACATATCTATTTTGCCAACACTGGACTAGAGGATAGGGATGTAGGAATAGAAAAGGCATATAAACATTGACAACAAATGTGATAAATGGTCTAACTGCAATGTGTATGAAAATATTATGGCAACAAAGAGAAGGAAGAAGCAAGAATAATTCATTCTGCCTGGAGACATTTAAGTAACCCTCATTAAAGAACAGAGTATGAATTACTGACAGGACAGGCAAAAGCACTGCAAGGAGAGCAATTTTATGAGAAACAATAAGACTGGGTTAAGGATGCAGCAAGGATTAAAAAAGAGTGAACTGAAAGGTTCATAGAGGAAATTTCCAAGACATTGTGGTGAGTAGATACAGTAGCTTATAATGAAGAGAATACCTGATATAATTCTCTCATTCTGAACATCTATGAAAGCATGACAGTGACCGTTCAATTAGATAACAGCAAAGAGAAAGAGAAGCTGTTTTGAAAGATGAGAAATTTTATTTTTGGACACAATGAGAATGAGGAACCTCTGTGGAAAAATAGATTCTTGTCATCTAGGTATAGGTGGTGATTCAAGGGGCATGATGAGACAGTCAGAAAATAATAAATTCAAAGATGAAACCCTAAAAAGAAGACTGAAAAGGAGAGCACACCAAGGCAGAAACTGAAAAGAAATAGAAGTCAGAAGAAAGACCTAAAAGCAGGTTCAGATAAACCAAGACAAAAGTATGTCTCAAGAAGAGAGTGTGGTCTAACATTTCAGTCAGGTTGGATAAAAACCAAAAAAATGCCTGAAGAGTAAGACCTCTGCATAGCTATTTCAGTGGAATGGGTTATAAAGGGTAAGTACTACAGCAGAAGGTGGTATGAACGTAGGTCACAGGACCTAGAAACAGACCACTCCACTCTAAAAGCCTTTCATCTATCAACAGAGTCCATTTCATTTTAAAAATTTAACTTCTCATTTACTAAACAGGAACTTGATAGAACAAAATCTTAAAGTTCATCTCCTACTGTTTTGCAAAGTTACCTAAATCAACAATTTGTATAGGGTTACTTATGTATTTTCTTAAGAATGATTCTGTGTTCATTGCAAAGTTAACAATTTCTGAAGAAAATCACCGCTGTTTTGTAAAAAGAGATTCAAACAAGATAATTCCCTAAGCTGTAAAGCTTTTAGGATTTAAACTCCATGATACATAGAAACACATAACATAACAAGAAGTAGGCCGGGCTCAGTGGCTCAGTCTGTAATCCTAGCACTTTGGGAGACCAAGGCAAGAGGATTGCCTGAGCCCACGGGTTCGAGACCAGCCTGGGTGACTTGATGAGATCTCATCTCTATAATAAGTCAAAAAAATTAGCCGGGCATGGTAACACGCACCTGTAGTTCCCACTACTTGGAAGGCTGAGGCAGAAGGATCGCCGGTGCCCAGCAGGTCAAAACTGGGGTGGCCATGAGTGTGCCACTGCACTCCAGCCTGGGTGATAGAGATTCCAACTCAAAAAAAAGTGGGGGTAACCCCTACGGGTCCCCTCCTACTGTGGGAGCTTTTCTGTCCTCTCAATAAATCCTGCTTTCTCATTTAAAAAAAAAAGTAATATATTATGCCTTCATTTCTCATGTGTCTAGAATTCCTTTGGAGACCTATCACATTAAACTTGTTTAAATTATACATTAGACCAGAAGAGCACCAAACAACTTAACAAATACAGATCTCCAGTTTTTAAAAGCAGTATCTAATATAAAAATATGAGAACTCTATTTCTGGAAATATCTTTCATTTGGCGATATGGTGAGTCTTAGTACCTCTACCCTAAAGGAACAAAATCACAAATGTGGCAAAATATTTGTATATAAAGATGTTATCACTTATAGTCATTGAAAATTGTATTTTCACTATTGCTAGTAAATGCTTCAATGCCATAAAATCTAATAATCAAGTATTAATTAAATTGACAAAGCAACTCCATAGAATAAAATACAGTAATTAAAAATGCTTTAAAATATTTTTAAAGGGGAGAATATCATAATTTTGAGTGAAGAGAGGAAGAACTCAGAACCAGAAGTATACACAGCTATACATATGTATACACAAATAATGTACAGACAGATGAAAATTTTCCCCAAAAGATCATTTTTATCCTTCTGTAGGAGTTACAATTTAAAAAAAAATTAAAAAAAAGATCATGCTTTAATTTTACACTCAAAGAAAAAGTATTATTTATTCTTCTTAATGCAATCACACAAAAGTAACAATCTATTTAGTAAGTACTATTTAAAAACATATGCAGTAATAAAATGTATACCTGAAGTACATAGTCAAGGGCTATGTGTCGAAAACATTTTCTTGTTGCTGTCAGAATGTTTGTGGCTTCTTCAACTTCGTGCTGCTTGTTCCTTTGTACCTGGGCATTTTTTACTAATGCATTTTCTTTTTCTTCACTGACCTTTTCAAATTGCTTCTTGGCATCTTTGAATTTTCTAAGATCTCTAAAAAAGAAAAACTTGTGAAACCTACATAAAACTGTCTTGATCAAAAACTTTAGCAAAATAACATTTTAAATTTAATTATTATGTTCCTCCAATTATTTTTTTCACTTTGCATTTACATTTACTAGCTCTTTCAGATAAAATATATACTGTTTCTCATTATATATAAGTCCTGATATAGTCAGCTAACATTTTATTATTTAAATCTATATAATTCAGGATGAAAATAAATTGTAAGGTTAACATTATAGAAATATAAAAGCCACAGTCAATGCTTTTTCTTTTTCTTTTTCTTTCTTTTTTTTTGAGTTGGAGTCTCTCTGTCGCCCAGACTGGAGTGCAGTGGCCGCTCCCGGCCACCGCAGCCTTGACCTGCTGGCCTCCGGCAATCCCTCCACCTCAGCCGTCCAAGTAGCTGGAACTACAAGTGCGCGTCACCACACCCGGCTAATTTTTTGATTTTATTGTAGAGATGAGGTCTTGCCAAGTTGCCCAGGCGGGTCTCGAACCCGCGGGCTCAGGCAATCCACTCACCTCAGCCTCCCAAGGCGCGGGATTACAGGCTGAGCCACCGAGCCCAGCTAATGCTTTTTCCAAAGACAGATTCAGGGACACGTATCATTATTTAATGAATTGATTTTTAAACAGTGGTATACATAAGAATCACCATAAGACACTCATTAAAATCCTAGAAATCTAAGGGTTTATTTAAAACACACTCTTACTCTTACTGCTATGGGTGGTTTACAAATCACAGATTAACATTTACTTCTTGTTGGAGGGGATTACTGGGTCAAAAATCATGAATAAAAAAAGTCTTTAAAGACACATATGAAATTCTAAAAGAACTGTCATAACAGTAAAGAGTAACAATATCACTTTCAATAATCTGAGAATCAGAAAACCCTGATTCATTAATGATTTTAGGTAAGTCATATAACATCCCTTTGCTTTTATTTTTCTACTAGGGAACTAGGCAAAATAACTTGAAAACAAATTTTTAAAAATCATAATAAGAAACAGTTAACTGTTTGCAAGAAGCTATACATTATTTTATAAACATTCTCTGAGGATATCCTGATGTTAATCTATTATGAAGTAATTTATAAAGAATCTGTGAAATTCCTCCAGGACAACATATTCTAACATACCAAAACAGTACACTGTGTTAACGAGATTTGATACCACTTATAGTTTATGATTTCTATACTTTATACTGAATACTGTATCATAATCAACTTTATCTGTAATTTTATATATTCTCAGTCAGGAATTAAAAGAGAAGACAGAATTATTAATGTGAAAAAGAAAAGCATTCCTAACTTGAAAAGTTCCTATTTTATTTCTAATTCCATTTTAGTTCACATATAAAATGTGATGAATGTGACACAAAAGACTCATAAGTAACAAAAAGTATGTGCTTCTATGAGTCATTCTCATATATTCCACTATCTTCTCTTCAAATAAAATACCATACTGAGACAATGGAAAACTTACAATATCTAACAGTATTTCAACCACTTTTGGGGTTTGCTTTGACTGTAAAAGGCTAATTAGATTATTTACATTAAAAAATGTTTTAACTTACAATAACCCTGTATGTATCCTGAATACACATTTCTGGTATAAATCACTTGCTGAAAGATATCAAGTCTGAATCCTTTACAGAGTAATTTAGGAAAAAATGCAATATACATTTCACAAAGCAAGCAAAAAAAACTCCAACACTTTCAGTAATTCATGATCCATAATTTCTTCTAAAAAATACCAATTCCCACATGTGATCATTAACTGGTTGACTTTATTTCCTCTTCACTGCAATTGACTTACTCTTTAACAAAGTTCTGAAGCTGTGCCTTAATTGATCTTTGAGTTTGGTCAAACAGGATCTAAAAAATAAAATGTAATATTAAGTAATCAGAAAAGTAAACAAAATAATTTTCTTGTAGTTATATAAATACCATATCGCTTCATCAATTTTCCAATTCTAATACCACCTATATTTCTTACTGAAGACCACAAAAGAAATAAGCATTTAAAAAAGAACCTGAAACAAATTTTAAGTCAAGTTCATTGTCTCATAAATAAAATTGCTTTTATTTACAAAGGAAAACAAATCTGCTCTAATATTTAAATACTTAAATAGTGGAGCAACCTATTTTCTTAATACTAATTCAGACTTTGGAAGGCAATCTAAAACAGTAATACAAATTCTGCTCTATCCATTATAGAAATTTCTCCTTTTTTTTGAGTCTCTCACTCTGTCACCAAGGCTGCAGTGCAGTGGCACAATCACAGCTCACCACAGTCTCAACCTCCAGAGTTCAGGCAATCCTTCCATCTCAGCCTCCCAAGCAGTTGGGAATACAGATGTGTGCTATCATGCCCAGCTAATTTTGTTTTTTGTAGAGACGAGTTCTCATTGTGTTGCCCAGGCTGGTCTCAAACTCCTGGGCTCAAGCAATTCTCCTACCTCGACCTGCAAACCTCTGGGATTACAGGCATGCGCCACCACATGCGGCCCATTACAGAAGTTTCTTACTCCAATATACCAAAACACACCAAATGAAAACAACTTCAGAAATTCCTATTAATACTAACCTTAGTAGGTCACTCATTTGAAAGACTTGGGGATTTAAATACTGTATATTTTTAATTCAAGTAAACATTATATAATCCTTTAGGTTAAATGATTGCTAAGAATGGAGACAAGAATAAAATGCTATTTCTCAGGAAAGTATTTTGCCCCACTTAAATGATGCCACATATTTAACAATGATGGCTCTGTGTGTGACAAATGTAAAAGGGCTTGTCATGGGAATTCCAAGTACCTTCATAATTGACAGACAATCTTCATTCAAAGTTTGACACAGAGTTAGATAAACAGGTGGAAAAATCAATATTCAAAATAAAAAGAAAATTCTGTGTTCTTCTTCTAAATTAAAAACAATACAATTTTATTCTCTGAAATTCTGTCTTGAGTTTTCTCCTAAATACCAATCCCACCTACTCCCTCATCTCCACCCAATCTGGATTTGGTACAGGTTTCAAAATCTGTCCATTTACTTTCAGAGAGAAATCAAAATTTTTCAGTACTATGTTAAATCCAAAGATTCAAACCCAAAAAAGCAGAAAAAAGAAAATAATAAAGATCAGAGTAGAAGTCAACTAAATAAAAACCAGAAAATCAAGAGAGAAAAATCAGCGAATCCAAAAGCTGGTTTTGGGGGAAGATTATAAAATTGATAAACCTCCAGCCAAAGTGATCAGAAAGAAAGAAGACATAAACTTCAAGTATCAAGAAGGGGAGAGGCATCTTTCTCACAAATTGCACATATACATATATATATATATATATAAAATACATTATATATATAATATATATGATCATCAATAAAGCTGGATAACAATTGTAGGCCTATAAATTCAACGATGAAATGGACACATTCTTTGAAAGACAAAAACCACCAAATCTCACTCAAGAAGAAACTGATAATCCAAAAAGAACTAAAGAAACAGAATCTATAGTTAAAACCTCCTGCTTGGGCCTAGTGGTTCACACCTATAATCCCTGCACTTTGAAGAGGCCAAAATGGGAGGATCACTTGAGGCCAGGAGTTTGAGACCAGCCTGGGCAACATAGTGAGACTCTTTCTCTACAATAAAAACAAACACACACACACACAAAAACCTCCCATATCCTATAAAGTTAAAGCCACACGTACAGAAAACCTAACAACCCCAATCCTAGGTATTTGGCCCAAAGAAATAAAAATTTAGATTCACATAGAAACTTGTATGTAAATGTTTACAGCAGTTTCATTCCTAACTTCCAAAAAAATGTAAGCAACGCTAATGTTCTTCAGCCAGTGAACAGAGAAATAAACTATGATACATTCATAAAACACTACTCGGTAATAAAAAGGAACAACTTTAATAGTTCATTGACATAGGTGAATCTCCATGCATTTTGCTAAGTAAAATAAGATTTATGGATGGGCTCATTGGTTCAGCCTGCAATCCCAGCACTTTGGGAGTCCATGGGTTCGAGACCTACTCGGGCAACTTGTCTCTACAATAAATCAAAAATTAGCCGGGGTGGTAGCGCACGCCTATAGTTCCAGCTACTTGGAAGGCTAAGGCGGAAGGATCGCCAGAGCCCAGCAGGTCGAGGATGCGGTAGCTGGGAGCGTGCCACTGCACTCCAGTCTAGGAGACAGAGTGAGACTCCAACTCGGAGAAAAAAAAAATTTATATGACATTTAGGAAAAGGTTAAGAATGAGGGATGAAAAACAAATCAGCAATTTGTGGCAGGAAGAGGAAGGAAGGGTTAATTAATAAAGGAACAACTTGAGAATATCTGGTGGGTTGATGGAACTGTTGCGCATCTTGATTGTGATGAGGAGGCCCAAATGTATCCATCTGTCAGAACCCATAAATTTCTACACCACAAGAAATCAATTTTGTTATATTTAAATTGGAAGACAGCTTTAAACTACAAAGAACAACAGTACAGATATTACACAACAAATTCTTTAAATGAATTAAGAAGAAAAAAATAGCATGATTAACTAGGTTAATTAAAAGAACAGATAGAGAAACATAAAACCAACAAAAGGGAATATCCAGTCTTCTCAGGAACACGAGCAGCATTTATGAAAACATGAGCAGCATTTATGAAAACCATACAGTAGGACATAAAGCAAGAGTATGACACTATATAAGACATATTCTCTGACTTCAATAAAAGCTTCAAAGTATTAAAAAGAGAGGCCCCGGGCCAGGCTCAAGCCTGTAATGCTAGCACTTTGAGAGGTTAAGGCAACAGGATTTCTTGAGTACAGTAGTTCAAGACCAGCCTAGACAGCATAGCGAACCTCGTCTCTACCAAAAAAATAAAAATAATTAACCATAGGTAGTAGTCTGTAGTCCCAGCTACTCAGTAACCGTAAGACTGTAGTCCCAGCTACTCAGGAGGTTGAGGTGGGAAGATCACTTGAGCCCAGCAGTTTGAGGCTAAGGTGAGCCACGATCATGCCATTGCACTCCAGCCTGGGCAACAGAGTGTGAACCCAACTCAAAAAATGTTTAAAAAATAAAAATTTTAGCCGGGCTCGGTGACTCAGCCTGTAATCCCGTGCTTTGGGAGGCTGAGGTGAGTGGATTGCCTGAGCCCACGGGTTTGAGACCCGCCTGGACAACTTGGGGAGACCTCATCTCTACAATAAATCAAAAAATTAGCCAGGTGTGGTAGCGCGCACCTGTAGTTCCAGCTACTTGGAAGGCTAAGGCAGAAGGATCACCGGAGCCTACCAGGTTGAGGCTGCAGTGGCCGGGAGCAGTCACTGCACTCCAGTCTGGGCAACAGAGTGAGACTCCAACTCAAAAAAATAAAAATAAAAATTTTTTAAAAAGAGAAAAACAGAACTACTGACACAGGCTATTATATAAATGAATCTCAAAAATGTTATTCCAAGTGAAAGGTATCTGTCTCTTTCTCTCTCTCCTCACACAGACACACAAATACTGTATGAGTCATTTTATATGAAATGACAGAAAAAGCAAAATTACTTAATGGAGGAAAACCAAAATATTACTTGCCTTTGGGAGTGTGGGTTTGGACTGTCTGAGAAGCGGAATGGGATAACTTTCTAGGTAATAGTAATGATCTATATCTTAACACATCCGCAACCGGCAAATTTTTCACTTTCCTAATACTGAGAGCAGGTGAAAACTAAAAAAAAAAATCTGAAACTGGTTGCTGTAAACTTCTGTTGTTAATTAAGCACAAGTGAAATGGTCTTTTCTAAACTGTCACCTTTTTCACAATACAGGTGAAAGTTGCAGACATATCCAGTATTTGCCAGACACTAGTCTGTCTAGCATTCTGTACTTTGTATTTTTATTTGGATTATAAAGCCGAAAAGACAGTCTTCCACAATGAGGTAAATTCACATCAGGAGCAACCAGGAACAAAATTTGGAATGATGTAAATGCACACCAGTGGACGCAAATAAATGTTAAAAGGGATTTGAGTTACATAAGTGAAGTGTACTTTGTCTATAAATCATTTTGAAATGCATCAATAATACTTAGATTGATACAGAGATACAGAGGAGGATAAGTGAACAGATATGTGATAAAGCAAATACAGTAAAATATAGTTATAGGGTGAGTATATGTTAATTGCAAAACTGTTTCAATCTTTTTTTTTTTTTTGAGTTGGAGTCTCACTCTGTCGCCTAGACTGGAGTGCAGTGGCCGCTCCTGGCCACTGCAGCCTCGACCTGCTGGGCTCCAGCAATCCTTCCGCCTCAGCCTTCCAAGTAGCTGGAACTACAGGCACACACTACCACGCCCGGCTAATTTTTTTTTTTTTTAATTTTATTGTAGAGATGAGGTCTCCCCAAGTTGCCCAGGCAGGTCTCGAACCCGCGGGCTCAGGCAATCCACTCACCTCGGCCTCCCAAAGCGCAGGATTACAGGCTGAGCCACCAAGTCCGGCCTCAACCTTTTTTTTGAGTCAGAGTTGCATCTGTCTTCCAGGCGAAAGTGCAATGGCACCCTCACAGCCACCACAGCGTCCACTTGACGAGCTCAGGCGATCCTTCCGCCTCAGCCTTCCAAGTGGCTGAAACTATGGGCACATGACATCACACCTGGCTAATTTTTTTGATTTATTGTACAGACAGGTCTCATCATGTTGCCGAGGCTGGTCTCGAATCCCTGGGCTCAGGCAATCCTCTCATATCTGCCTTGCAAAGTGCTAGGATTACAAGCATGAGCCACTGCACCTGGCTTCAACATTTTATTATAAAGTATAAGAAAGAAATGACACACACACACATACACACTCCCTAAAAAATAAATAAAAAGAAAAATCTCTCCCACAAAGAAAACTCTTCACTGCTAAATTCTACAATTAGGTAGAAAGAACAATCATTCTACACAAACTCTTCAAAAAAAATTATATCAGGAAATCTATCCTCTGAGGAAATTCTTATGAGGAACAAAACTGAAGACACTGTAGGAAAAGAAAGCTACAAATCAATATTCCTTATGGCTATAGATGCCAAAATTTTTAATATATCATAATGACATGTCACAACAATATATAAAAAGGCAATACATCATGACTAATTGGGATTTATTCCAGGATTGCAAGATTGGCTTAACATTCAAAAATCAATCAATATAATTCACCATGTTAACACACTAAAAAAAACTGTTCTATAGATACATAAAAGCAATTCATAAAAATCCAATATCCATTCCCGATTTTTAAAAACTCTTGGGAATTTAGAAAATAAGAGAACTTTCTCAGTCTAATAAAGGACACATATGAAAAACCTATAGCTAACATTCTATCTAGTGCATTTCACCCCAAGATCAGGAAGAAGGTAAGAATATTTACTCTTATCACTTCTATTCAACATTGCACTAGAAATTCTAGCAGTACAATCACAAAAAAAGGCACACAGATTACAAAGGATATAAAACTTTTTATCCACAGACAGTATGACCAACTAAATAGATATTATGGAACATACAAGAAAAAACAATTAGAACGAGTGAGTGAGTTAAGCAAGCTTACAGAAACAAAGTCAATACACAAAAATCAGCTGTATTGCTATAGACTAGAAAGGACCAATTAGAAACTGAACTTATTCACTGAATTGTTTGGTTAATCTCATTAGGTCTATAATAAATAGGCCTAAAACAAATGAAGAGAACTCTTCTTTGCAATCATTATGATTTGGTTCCAATATATAAATGAATGAATATTATTTGTTTCTTTTCTTACATACTCTGCCCAAACTAATTTGTTTCTCTAAACCCTTTGTTCCTTACTAAAGCAGTGGTATTCCACTGGCTTAAGTGAGTATCAAAATCACATGGAAACCTAATACAAAATACAAACCTTGTTGAAGGATAGGATCCTTCTATATTTTTAGCAAGTTTGATAGGTGATTCTTTTACACAAAACTGGAAGAAACAGCTCTGGGGGGGTTCCTCAAATTGATTGCACACAGAAATAACTCGGGCAATTTTTAAACATCCAGGTGCTGAGATAACTAGTGATCTATGCCTGATTGGTATAGAAACACTGGTGAGACTCATGAATCAGTATTTTAAAAGCTCTCCAGGTGTGAATGAGCATTATCTATATCACCTGGGAGCTTGTGTGAACTACAGAATCTCCAAAACCACTCTACTCTTGTTAGAAGTGCAGAATCTGAATGTGTATTTACCAAGATCTCCAGGTGGTTTGTTTACAGGAAGCAATTCACTGCTTCTCAAACTGGGCTGCATACCGGAATGACCCGGGGAATTTTAAAAATTACTGATGCCTGATTCTCACTTCTGAAGAGTCTGGTTTTAATTACTCTGGGTTACAGTCTGGTTCATCCACCACCACTTCACTAAGAAGAATTCATCAAAGGCAGTTAAATCACGTTCACTAAAACTGCAAGAGGCCGCTCTTCAGTGGGTGCCATAGTTGATACAAGTCCCTGGAAGTGAGCAAAAATAAAGAGTCCTCTAGGACAGAGATCAGTACACTTTTTCTATAAAAGACTAGACAATAATAAGTATTTAGGCTTGTAGGCCATGAAGCTGCTATCACACGACTACTCAATCAACCCAGCTATAGAGTGCAAAAGTAGCCACAGACAATATAGAAACAAGAGAGGATAACTGTGTTCCAATAAAAATTTACATGATCCACTCCCAACCAAAAGAAAAAAAGGCAATGGGCTGGATTTGGCCTAAAAGGCATAGTTTGCCAAACCCTTTTCTAGAACAGTGTGTCTCAAGCTTTAGAGCACATCAGTATCACCTGGAAGGCTTATTCAAACACAAATTGCTGACTCTCAGCCTTACAGTTTCTGATTCAGTAGATCCGGGGTGGGATCTGAGACTCTATAGTTCGAACAAGTTCCTAGGTGACGTTGATGTCGCTGGTCCAAAAACCACTCTTTAAGAATCACAGATCTCAAACTTTAGTAATGGTTCTCCAACTTTAATGTACGACAGAATCGTCTGTAGAGATATTTAAAATTCTAATGCCACACTGCAGATGACATAAATAAAAAACTCGGTGAATGGAGACTAGGTTACTACTGTCAAGCCCCCTAACACTTGGGTCATGGCACATAGTTCAGGTGTTGAAAGGTGTGGAAGACTATCTGTACACATGGCCACCAACTATTCCTCTCATCCCTGCATGTGCATGCCACGCTCCCACCAAGAGGTAGAGTATATTTCCCTTACCCTGAATCTGGGGAGGTCCTGAGTCTTGCTTTGATCAAAAGAATGCAGAAATGATAAAACATGACTCCTACTCCAAGGTCTTAAGAGACCACGCACCTACTGATTTCACACTCTTGAAGTCCAACTATCGTATTAAGAAGTCTGAATACCCTGAGGGACAGAGGCAAAATGCTAAAGATCTGGTAATATATTATTTCATAGAGGATCTCTCATATATAAATGTTTGTGTGTAGATATGATAGCTATTATTCCACAGAAAATGTTATCAAAATGATAAACAAACTTAAACAAAAAATTCATACAGTTATTATCATCTGTTATCAGCTTTTTATAAGAAATGGTATGAGAATGCCACTCACTACGCTTTCAAACAAAAGTATATCAGCTTCCAGAGAAATAATTTTGCAAAAGGTCAAGAGTTAAAAGTAGAATTCAAAAGCATGGGAGGAATAATTCTTAATTTACAGATTTGTTTAATATTTAGTTACTGACTTTAAAAGACGGCTTACTTAACTGGCACTCTGCAATTTGATGAACTTATTTCAAGCAGTCCTTGAAACTGCTGACAATTAACATACACTGATAAACTTTATGGATTCAAAGTGTTGGAAACATGAGGCTGAAAATGAGTCACTAGTGAGTCAGTGCTATCATCTTCACTCAAAAGGAGAATTGTTAAAAAGTAAGTAGGACCAGGCACAGTGGTTCACGCCTATAATCCCAATACAGGAGGACTGCTTGAGCTGGTGAGTTCAAAATCAACCTAGGCAACATAGCAACACTTCATCTCTACAAAAATCACCAGCCTAGGCAACATAGCATCACCTCATCGCTACAAAAATAAAAAAATTAGCATGGTGGCACACACCTGTAGTCCCAGCTACTCAGGAGACTGAGGCAGAAGGATCGCCAGAGCACAGAAGTTCAAGGTTGCAGTGAGCTATGATCGTGCCACTGCACTCCAGCCTGGGGGACAGAGTGAGACTCTGACTCAAAAAAAAAAAAGTAAGTAGAAGAGGGGTAGATAAAGTAACTTCTGCAGAATACCTTCATCATTATTTTATTCAAAATTCATTCAATTTATCCCAGAAAATTTAAGCATTTCTATGTGAATGAGGAGAAAAAGAAGAGCAGGTCCACTTAGTGAATGACTGCTCTTTGAAATACAATTTAAATAGATGAAATTACTTAAATTCTAATTACATATGAGAAAGGAGTTCCTGACAGTCAGGAGCGCCTCTGCTTTTCATTAATGTAACTATGTAGGCAAAGTGTCTCATCAATGACAATGACCAAGAATTTGAAAAGACCATAAATTTTAAAACTTGAGCAAAATTGTTTGAAGCCATTTCATACATAAGACTTTTTTTAAGTTACGCTTATGGAGGTAAGCTCATTAAAATATTTTTTGAATATTTGAAAGCGTTATACACATTCAACATGTAATATCTTCCCTAACTGTATTTTTAAAAACATAATTCCATTAAAAAGAAATTTTAAAATTTTTACCCAGATAGATGACTTCATGTCCCCCTGTAGTTTCCCCTAGTGTTCTATACAAGTATGACCATCATTTTCAATCTGTGCCATTAGATGAAAAAAGTTGGAAAGCACTGAAACCACTGTATACTTAAAACCATTTGCTGAGTGAATGAGTGCACAGTCCGAATAGGGAAAATCAAACTTACAAAAAAGAAAAGAAAAGAAAAGAAAATACTAAAAGGGGTCACATATTTTCATAGAATGTAAGCAATGCAGTAAATCAACTTTAAGGCTGCATTTAGCAAACATAATAATCAAATAAATATTCCAAGTTCCTTATACCAAAAGCAATATAGAATCCAAAAGTGTCATCAGTGGATGACGATAAGTTCCAGGAACACAAGTCAGTCTTCAAATCAATTCTAATATCTAGTAGAATGCAGCATACATGGCCTGCTCTGAAAAATTCATGAATCTCATAATGACATATGAGTTAAAGAAAAACCCTAGGACACTCTCATTCTAAAAGGAATAAGGAATGGTTCATTTTTATAGAGGAAATAAATCACAAGATAACCCAAATAACTTTTTTAATGACTGTAATCTAACCTCAATGTATGTTTAATCTGTACTTGGCTAATAACACAAATGGTTCTATCATTTTCAAACATGTACTTGAACCCACA
>CAUYQG010058321.1:0-11829 GCA_963574415.1 Tarsius wallacei
AACCATGTAAAAAGTGTTCTCCTAGCCGGGTTCGGTGGCTCAGCCTGTAATCTCGCATCTTGGGAGGCTGAGGTGAGTGGATTGCCTGAGCCCACGGGTTCGAGACCCGCCTGGGCAATTTGGCGAGACCTCATCTCTACAGTAAATCAAAAAACCAGCCAGGCATGGTAGCGCATGCCTGTAATTCTGGCTATTCGGAAGGCTGAGGCAGAAGGATCACCAGAACCCAGCGGGTCGAGGCTGCGGTGTCTGGGAGCGGCCATTGCACTCCATCCAGTGTGGGCGAGAGTGAGACTCCAACTCAAAAAAAAAAAAAAGTGTTCTCTTACAAATCACCTTCAAGAACCTTATCTATAATATCAAAACAGTCACACCTACTTTGCAGAATTATTGTTATGAGTAAATAATTTTTCAAACATTTACAATAATACCTACTTAAATAGTATAATTTTTTAAAAGTTAGCACAGTATGCTTTTAAGAAATGATAGTTTAAACAACTTAAAACATAAAACCTACCAATCAACCATTTCAACACTAATTTCTCTTCATACCTCTTATGTAAATCTGATCATCTTTCAATTTGCTCCCTCCCATTCTCTGAGTTTGTATTGGTTTTTTTGTTTGTTTTTTTGTTTGTTTTTTTGCAGTCAGGAGAAAAAGCAAAGGGGTAAACTGAATTTTGCTATGCTTTCATGCCTTCTTAAGAGTTGTGCCTTGAACTTTGGAAGAATTGTGAAAGAAAACAGTGTCTATCCAAATGACTTATTCTTTTATCAATCAAACCTCTATTTTAGGCAATGGGACTATGATCTACAAAGACAGAGGAGGGTTGGCCCTCCTGGAGCTTATATTCATGCAGAGGAGACACAGTAAGCAACAAATCAACAATGAATAAATAACCAAATAGCAATGCAAACAATATAAAAGAAAGAAACTTGATATTACTTATAATGGAGGAGGGAGGTTGGGGAGCATGATGAGAGAATTCCTCTTTAAAAGATTACTGCTAAGAGTATATCCAAAGGACAAGAAGAAGACACACACAAAGTCTAGGAGGAAACTTTCACATAGAGTGATCAGCAACTTCCAAGTTTCTTAGGAAAGGGTTTAGAATGTTCTAGAAACTCAAAAAGGCTGTGAAGCGTAGTGAGGGAGGGTAAAGGTGACATGAAATGAGGGCAAAAAGGAAGGATAAAGGTGGCATGAAATGAGATCATAGAACTAGGCAACTATCACATCCTGTAGGAATCCCAGCCCATGATAAGGAAGAGGACTTGATTCTGAGTAGGTTGGAAATTTTAGAGCTCTAAAGACTTTTAAGTAGGGAGTGACATTCTCTGCCTGATATTATTAAAAGTTTATTCTAACATGTGACTGGATAATAAATTATGTCCTGTGCTGAAGGACAGTGATGGTGGAGATTGAGAAGAATGGGAAAATAGAAGACTATTTATACTTTTATGGAATTGTTATTCATTTGTTGATTTCTTGGGGGTCTTTAATGATTGTTGCTTTGTTGTCTGTTGTGTCTCCTCCACATTAAGAAGACTGAAAATCTGAAGATTAGGTAAGAAGTGTTTATTTTTAGACTAGCACAGTGTCAGTGGCTATTGGGAACAGTGTACAAATACAAGATATATTCAGGAGGTAGTAGCGAATGGCAGGTTCATTCTGAAATGCCCTAAAGCATCTAAGGAACCATGCCAAGTAGACAGCTGAATGTATGAATCTGCATGAAAAGGGGTTCTGAGTAGTAGATACCAGTGTGGAGGGTTGCACATTAACTCTATTTTCTATATTTTTGGTGCTTTGACTTCTGGGACTTCTCTTGACCAAGGAGAGACTGCCCTTCCCAGGGCAAGCTAATTCCTAGAAATACCAAGTAACTCCCCTTTAAGCACACTTTTCATAAGCAAATCAACTAATCCAGACCCCAAACCCCTAACTACCTTCTTCCTCAAGCTCTCGTACATCAAGTCAATATTCTTCTGCCCCAATCAATCCAAGACTAGGTAGAAGCCAACTAGCGACCACTCCTATAGCCACCGAGTCCACTGGAATTGTTGAAATTGCCCAATCCTAAACCTGCTCAGTTTGCTTACCCTGTCTGCCTGTCCTTTCATGTAAAAACCACAATAAAGGATACTGCCCATGATTCTCTTTGGCTCTTTCTGCCTCCTCACCAGCCTAGGTGCACCCCTTGTGGCTCTGGGTAGGGTGACATGCTCCCTCTTGAGATCTGTGAGTAATAAACTCCCTTCGATGGCAATCATCTTGTGATCTATGGGAAAAATCAACTCCCCTCCACTGTTTAAAAACAGTCCGTTTTAAAACAGATTGTCAAGGATCAAATCAGGATAATTGCTCCATAGCATGACCTACTCCACATAAGCACAAGGCTGATCCTGTTTTGAAATGAGTAATCTTCACTAAACCCACAATCACAGTTGAGTTATCTTCCCAGAGAAACAACACGAAGTTAAAAGCCATCCACATGAGTCCACGCCAGGAGGCTGAAGCACTTGATATGTAGAGCAACCATCCAAACATGCCAATCAGGAGGAGAAAACACACAGGTGACACTTCTACACCAATAGGCATCCACAGTCTGCGATGTTACGATGTCAGGTAACTGATGCACGTGGAGTGTGGAGCTGTGTCCCCAAAGCCTTTCTCAGACCTATTCAGTCCCTGCAGAGTTCTTGCAGGTCTGAAGTAAAGTGAGAAGAATAACAGTGTGTTTTCAACAAAGCTAAGTGTATTTATTTAAAATAATTCTCTTTTAATCAGGGATTATAAACTTTCTACTTTTTGTGGTATTTAGGTGTCCTTCCTTTCACGAAATGATAAGGAAGGAGAGAAAGCTTGTTAATTTTTTACTTGACAAAAGAAAAAGTAGGCTGTTTGATACAAGCCCATCAAATGTTTTACTTATTTTTACTGGACCATGAATTTAAGAATTTGCAAACTATGAATCTAAATGATATTAAATACCCAGATATTTAGGGGAAATCTTCCATGATTTATAACCATCCAGATTTCTGCTTTCTGTTTCATCTGGATGACTGGAGTCATCCGGAAGTGACTTGAGTGGGATTTCCCAATGCCACCGCTGCCGCAGAGTTTCCATGCTGACAGGTTGGCCATGAGTGAGGAAATTATGATTACAGTGATGGAAGGAACATGTAGCCATTGCGAACTAAAGGGATGTTTGCTCAGAAACTGACAAGTAAGGACAAAGGTTCAACTGTGACTAATAATCAACTGTGGAGGTGAAGACAGCACCTAATTTTTTAAAAGCAGTCACTCGAGGCATATGACTGCATCAATCTGAAACCAAATCAAGCTACTGTTGATGTGGCAAGGACACATGTGTGTATGTATGTATGTATTTGCACAAAAAAGTTTAACATGCTCTGCTTATGCTTTGAATAGCTACTATGAGGCAGGGATCTAGGATGGACAAGCTGTCGGGTTTTTTTTGTTTAATTGTTTGCTTGTTTAGCTAATTCTGGAAGTAATTACAACATCAAATTTCTGGGTACATTCTCCAATAAGTAGGTCAGACTCAGAATGTTTGGATATTGTGATTTAGGAGGAGGAGCTGGTCCTGAGGAAGTCATTAGGAGGGACAGGAGGGAGACAGAGCCACAGGCATCATACATGAGACATCATGTCATTATCAGGCCATTCCTTCCTTTTTCTATTGGGGTTAAGAGATTAAAACACTAATCTGAGCCGGGCCGGTGGCTCAGCCTGTAATCCCGCGCCTTTGGGAGGCTGAGGTGAGTGGATTGCCTGAGCCCGCGGGTTCGAGACCCGCCTGGGCAAGCAAGATCTCATCTCTACAATAAATCAAAAAATTAGCCGGGCGTGGTAGCGCGTGCCTGTAGTTCCAGCTCCTTGGAAGACTGAGGCGGAAGGATCGCCGGAGCCCAGCAGGTGGAGGCTGCGGTGGCCGGGAGTGGCCACTGCACTCCAGTCTGGGTGACAGAGTGAGACTCCAACTCAAAAAAAAAAACACTAACCTAGTGCTAGGCATCATGAGCTGAAAAGCAGTGGGGGAGAAAACATCCACTGATTTTTTTTTTCATTTATTTATTTGAGTTGGAGTCTCACTCTGTCGCCCAGGCTGGAGTGCCGTGGCATGCTCAGGCCACCCCAGCATTGATCTGCTGGGCTCTGGCAATCCTTCCACCTCAGCCTTCCAAGTGGCAAGAATGACAGGTGGGCACTACCACACCTGGCTCTTTTTTTTTTATTGTAGGGACGAGGTCTCACCAAGTCACCTGGACTGGTCTTGAACCCGTGGGCTCAGGCAATACACTTACCTGGGCCTCCCAAAGTGCTGGGATTACAGGCTGAATCACTGAGCCCAGCTCCACTGATTTATATGGAAGAAGTAACACAAAGATTGAGAAGTTGACTCCAGAGCTTCAGACTGTCACTTCCACATCTGACTATGTGATCACACCTGAGCCAAGACCATCACAGCAAAAGCAACGATACTTATCATTGGAATCTAAACCTCTGACTTCCCTAATTTCTTCACAGACCATTTTGGTGACTCTAGGCAGCAATACTACAGGGCCTGCACATTCTGTATTTTTTAAAAATTGATACACATTTTGTCCTTTTGGGGGGCTTTTATTCAATTGTAGCTAAAAATACTGACATCAGGCCAAAGGGGAAAAGTCACACATTTTTTTTTATGTGAATATAGTCACTCTGGTAAGGGTAAACAGGAACAATGTTGACATAGACGTGTGTGTGAGTGTGTGTTTGTGCGTGTGTGTTTGTGTGTGTCTGTGCATGCATTTTTAAAGAGGGGCATGGGGGGACTAAAAAACATAATCTCAGCCAGGTGCAGTGACTCACACCTGTAATCCCAGCATTTTGGGAGGCTAAGGTGGGAGAAATCTTTGAACCCAAGAGTTCAAGCTTAGCCTGGGCAACAAAGCAAGACCCTATATCTACAGAAAATCAAAAAATTAGCCAGATGTGGTGGTGTGCACCTGCACTCCCAGCTACTTGGGAGACTGAAGTGGAAGGCTGTGGTGAGCCATGATTGTGCCACTGCACTCGAACTTGGGCAACAGAGTGAGACCCCGAATCAAAAAATTAAAAAAAGGAAAGAAAGAAAACAACTTACTAGAAATTCAGAGCAAGAGTCATTATTTTCAGTAATAAGAAATAAAGGCTCCAATACAAAAATTGTAGTATTTTTGTATTGAATTGCTTTGAATCATCCTGAATAATCTTTCAGCCTGGCGACAGAGGTGTACCATTCAATTCCTGAAATAACTTGCTTACTACCATGAGATTTGGACAAAAAAAATCAACATTATTTGATCCCATCATATATTTTAAGCAAAGTCATACAGGGAGGAGAAACTCAAGAAATAAGGTTTTGTCAAACACCAAAAAGATAAACAAACAAAAAAAACCTTGTATCTTGATCCTGACAGACTCTTTCTTTAGTTCTAGTCCACTAGGGAAAAGAAAAAGAAGCCATCCCAATGCTCTGGAGGCGTGACCCTCATGAAACAGGAAATGGAGGAAGAGTGATTGGAGGACAGAGTCCAAATCACAACTGAACCCTGAGGCAGGCGCCACCCTAACTTAGAAGCTGACAAGCAGAATCCCCACAGAAGAAGGAACAAGCAGGGGGTGGAGCTGGTAATAACATGCAGGCTTCCTTGCTGCGTGGAGAGGGAGCAGAATGTCACAGAAACTCCCCATTCTTAGAACTCATATTTTCCCCCAGCAGAAACAACTTGTGCTTGCAGTTAAGCCCGTGTCTCTATATACAGAAGCTTTCAATTCTGTTCTCTTGGAATGAAAAATAAAATTAAAGAAAATAAGAGGACTACGGCCTGTTGGGTAATAAGGTAGGAACTAATTATGATAACACTTAGAAAATACAAATTCTGATGAAACTTTAGTTTCTTTATTAACAGATGATAAGAATAGAAGTAGTTGAGAAATTTAAAAAAATTAGAAGAATCGTCAGACATTGAAACAAGTTTCAGCAACAAATTGCTCTGAGCAGTTTCCTGCCTTGTAAATAAAGTCTTTAAAACTCAAGGCTGGGTGCGGTGGCTTACACCTGTAATCCCATCACTTTGGGAGGCTGAGGTGGGAGGATCACTGGAGCCCAGAAATTCAAGATCAGTCTGGGCAACACAGGAAGACCCCACCTCTATAGCAGATCAAAAAATTAGCCAGGTGTGGTGGCAGGCACCTGCAGTCCCAGCTGCTCAGGAGGCTGAGGTTGAAGGATAGCCTAAGTCGAGTGCAGTGAAATTTTAACATGCTGCTGCACTCCAGCCTGGGCCACAGAGTGAAGCTCTGAATCAAAAAATAAATAAAAATGAAAAATTTTTTAAAACAAATCAGACTAATATACCCTCACCCCTCCCCAGAAACCTGTCTACAATAGTGTAAACAAGTTAGATCTGGTTATCTGATAATCTCTCTGGAGTCCTGGAGGCTTACCCTGCCCTGGCATTGTTAGGAAATGTAGGAATCTCTTATCGCATCTCTCATGAAATGAGGTATCCCACCAACATTCCTGCTGGGACACAGGCAGTTTCTGCCCCATGTGCAGGTCCCATCGCATCATTCCAGCCCGGACTTTCTGCAGACTGGGTAGCCAGAGCTCTGCTGTTCATGAATAGCTCTTCCCAGCACCGGGCTTTGGTTTGCTGACCAGTGCCAAGCAAGGAGCGATGAAGAGATTCCCTGGAAACCTACAGCAAATTGCCCCAACTCCTGCAGAGAGATTGGCAGATGGACAGACAAAATCTTCCCAATTTAACAAAGCCATGCATATGTAAGGAATAAACCTTTTATCGTCCTAATAAGAGCAACATCCCAAGAACCCTCAATAATGCATCGGACACAATGTGAAGCACTCCATAGGCCTCCCCTAAATGAATCTCCCAAACCACCCTAAGAAAACTGTAGCTCCATGAGTGACAGTGAACAGAGCACTGGAGTCTAACACATCTGGATTCAAGTCCTGGTTAGCTGGTTCCAAGTTGTATGACTTTGGAGGACATACTTTCTTTCTGTTTTAACCCGTTCACCTCAGTAACTGGCTCTTACCTGAATAAGACTATCCTGTCAATGCTCACTGTACTTCCAGACTCTACCCTAAATATATCCACCTTCTCCATCTGCATAGCTGCAGGCCTAGTCTAAGCGGCAGATCCCAGTTTTGTGGGTCCTGAGGCTCATGCAATTTAAGAGGCCACCTTTAAAGAAAGGGCAGACAAACAAAGCTATGATTACAAATTTAGCCTGCAGAAGAATATGTATTTAGAGTGGCAAGAGAAATTACACACTTGAAAATAAGTTTTTAAAGCTGAGAAATACTACAGACCTTTGAAAAATCCAGATAAAATGGTATACTATATTTATTATTTGACATGTTCATACCTCTATAATTTTTTCCTACATGCTTTGTCTGCATACCTTTGATCATCTTTTAATAAGATAATGACTTTGTAAAACAGATTTTGGTAAAGACAATCAATAGGTCAATCTTTCCTCCAGCAAGTGAAGGATAGTTTCCAAGAGCTTAAAATGTTTATTTCAAGCCGGGCTCGGTGGCTCAGCCTGTAATTCTATGCTTTGGGAGACTGAGGTGAGTGGATTGCCTGAGCTCGCCGGTTCGAGACCCACCTGGGCAACTTGGCGAGACCTCACCTCTACAATAAATCAAAAAATTAGCCGGGCGTGCCTGTAGTTCCAGCTACTTGGAAGGCTGAGGCAGAAGGATCGCCGGAGCCCAGCAGGTCGAGGCTGCAGTGGCCAGAAGCAGCCACTACTCTCCAGTCTGGGTGACAGAGTGAGACTCCAACTCAAAAAAAAAAAAATGTTTATTTCAGCTTTACAACATGATATTGTGGTATTATGTATATATTTGAGATTTTTGTCAAATTTGAAAAGACCACTTTCCAGTTTATTTTGTAGATGAGCTATAAGATTTTAGAAGCATTTCAAGTTTTCTATGACTAATTGTAGTTGCAGAGGTGATTAGTGACTGATGCAAGTGGCTAATTGTAAATGTTCTTTAAATCAGCAAAACTCATTAAGCAGTTTGTTGTTGATGTTCTTATTGAGAATGGTGTGCTATGAGTTTTGTTATTTTCATCTTGTCAAGCAGTAAGATATGTAAATCTTTTCCCAATATGTTTATATGATTCACTCCTCTTTATTAATTGGGTTATCAGGCAATCTCTGAGCTATTAATTATAGCCGGTCGTCCCTCAGTAATTGGGACCCCCATTTGGATACCAAGATCTGTGGATGCTCAAGTCCCTCATATAAAATAGTGTCGAATTTACATATAATTTATGCATTTTCTTCCAGTATACTTTAAATCATCTCTCGATTACTTATAATACCTAATGCAATGTAAATACAATGCAAATAGTTGTCATAACACATTGTTTTCTTTGTATTATTTTTTATTGTTGTGTTATTTTTCATTGTTGAGTTATTTTTTCTGAATATTTTTCACCTGTGGTTAGTTGAATCTGTGGATGCAGGACTTGCAGACACAGAGCCAACTGTACTTCTGAAAACTAGTGTCTTCCTCTTCATGAATTAACAGAATTTAAAAACTGGAAGGTTTCACAATTCACTTCTGGAAGTCAGTATAACTTCTAATAATTTCATTGTTAATCTTTGTCACTTTGCTTTATATCTTATTATTTTCTAATTATTTTTTGGGTTCTCCAATAAACGTAAAGATGTTTAAAGAAATGCTCTTTAGTTGTTTAATGGGTTGGTTTCTTTCCAGATTTCCAAACCTTTCCAAATTGTAGTCGAAATGACATATTCCTTGCTCAAGTTCCCCTTGACAGGCTCCCCAAAATGCCCACAGTCAATTCCACTATCTCCCACCTGGGTGGAAGAATGAGGGGAGCAGAGTCACAGTAGAAAGAAACAGCTGTCTTCACAGAAGCTAAAATGTCTTATATGTGCAAGTATCCCAAAGACATATGACCCATGAAGACATAGCTCAGGCCCCTCCCCCAGCCCAAGAAGGGGTCTATATCAGCAAGAGGCCCTGAAGCTTATGCTTCCTCAGCTTCAAGGCAAATCTACCCAGGTCACCACCACTCTCAGCTGAGCTGTTCTAGTAGAGTCCTGAATGCCCTCTGTGCTTTCACTCTTACTCTCTGGTAATGTTTCCACACAGCAGCCTGGAAGACATAATAAATACGTAAATTAATTTATGTTACTCTCATGCTCAAACCTTTAGGTGACTTCTTGACATATGGAACAAAGAAGAAATTCCTTGTCATCAAGCACTTGTCCTGCAGTCAAGATGCTGCTCAGATTGTGGGCTCATACCACCCCTCAGCCTCCGAGCACTCACTTGCTGTTGTTACCCTAGCATTGTTCCCACGCCAAATGCATTACTATACCAGTAAGAATTATGCAACAGTGTGATGAACTAGAAAGCACTATCTTCCATGCTAACCAATGCTCTTATCAGAGTTAGGAGTAGGGTACACATGACTAAACTGGTTGAGGAAGAAAAGTTATATCTTTTGATTTTTGCCAAAACCATTCTTGTTCTTCTCTTTCTTACCACAGTAAACACAGAACTGAACCTCCAATAATGGAGCTGCTGAAAGGCAGGTCCAAGGCATACAGCCGTACAACAAACCACCATATGCGTGCATATGGCACACGTGTGGATGTACAATATGCATAAGCAAATGGCAAGGGTATTTAGCTATAGTAGCTTGCCTACATTACAGATATTTTATCAAATTATGGTCTACATTTAGAAACCCAGCTAGTAATTAAAATACAACGTATGGCACAGTGTTACTTAAGTTAAAATAGCAAGGGAAAGGTTTAAGATTTTAGTCAACGATTTCTAATAATCCTCCTGTATCAGAAAGCGTCAATGTTTTCCAACATGGTCTAGGGGGAACTATCTGCTCTCCCAAGTCTAGAGATGAAAAGGTTGAGGAATAAAGCACAAATTCAGGTCATGTATAATCAATAGTGCAGCCTAAAAAGGTCTCGTCATTCCCGGTTGTGAGAGTATTTGTTCCACACTGGATTTATTTCCTGGAGATAGCAACAGCAAGTCTTTTTCAGAAAACATGAAGCCCAACTCAAAGATGCACATGACAATTTGGTGACCAGATGAATATAGAGAATTGATAAAAATAAGAGGAAAAACTGCAGAAGACCACACAGGCAGTGGACTGTTACAGCTGAAGAAAGACAAAGGGTCTGAAACTCACAGGACATGATCAACATGAGATTTGAAAACGTCTGTAATAGCTCTCATTTCATAGATCACACATGGCAGACAGCTTTCCCATTGCTCAAATGTGGTCTCTGCAGCATTAACCACTTACATTGTCTAATCATTATGCCTTTAGATGATCCACCACTTTGACCCCACTGGATTCTGTGCAAGTTCTGGTTTCTCTCTTTGAATTTCAAGACTCCACTCACCTTTGTATTCAGTGACTTCCACTGTCTTGTCCTAAGTTAGGTATTGCCAGACTTAAACTTTCCTGAAACAAATTTTATTTGTAGGTCAAATAAGTTTCATTTCAGTCTCCTTTATTGGTCATGATTATTCTTTTTCCACTGCTCAAATGTCTGCTGAAATTTCTTCTATACATCTCTAGTGATGCAAGTTCACTTATCTTCCAAGATAATTTCAAATGATTTTCCACAATGTCACTGCTTAGAAACACCCATGGTTCTGACAGCTTAAATTTGTGTTATAATGTATACATTGTATGTGCCTTTGACTTTTTATTCCCACAATACTGTAAACCACATAAGAATAGAGACCTCTAAGATCCTACAGAGTATCTAGTCTTGAATGGAGCATGTGGTAGGCACCCATTAGATATGAATTTATTTATCCCCTTTGCAAAGCTACCCTCCAACCACTACATTACTGTATTCTAACTTTAGACACCATTTTATTCCATTGCAGTCTCTGGAGTCAGACTGCATGGTTTAGAATCACAGCTCTAGCATTTTCTAGCTTTGTTATCTTAAGTGAGTGGCTTGCCTTTTCTGGGCCTTAATTTTCTCAGCTACAAAAGGATGATAATAAGAGTAGCTAGGTCAAGAGGTTAGTGTCAGGATTAAATGATGGTACTAACATGGTAGCTGACACACTGTAGTTTCCAATAAATAACATCTGTTAGTGTTTGTATTGTTATTATCATTACTATGTGTTTGTCATCTAAATACATATCATCCATGTTTATATGAACACCTCCAAGTAAACACCATTCTTATATCTATGCAATATTTATTTGAAATTTTACATATGTTTTCCACTTTATTCTTACTAGCATTACTTCTTATATCTCACCTCTCTAGGATTGCGATCTTTCTTCCTGCTAGACATATGTTAGACATAGAGGTTCCCAAAGAACCTTGCAGGCACTTGGGACCACGAGGGATCTATGAGGTCAAAACTATTTTCATAAGAACACCAAAAATTATCTGCCTTTTCACTTTTACTTTCTCTGTGGAGACTTCCAGAACTACATGGCAAAGGCTATCAAAAGAGATTGAATGAAAAGAAGACATGAAGCCGGGCTTGGTGGCTCAGCCTGTAATCCCGCGCCTTGGGAGGCTGAGGTGAGTGGATTGCCTGAGCCCGTGGGTTCAAGACCCGCCTGGGCAACTTGGTGAGACCTCATCTCTACAATAAATCAAAAAATTAGCCGGGTGTGGTAGCACGCGCCTGTAGTTCAAGTTACTTGGAAGGCTGAGCGGAAGGATCGCCAGAGCCCAGCAGCTCTAGGCTGCAGTGG
>CAUYQG010058324.1:0-10362 GCA_963574415.1 Tarsius wallacei
GGATGATTCAGTCACTCAGGGAAATGACATAGTGTTTACATTTATAAACAGAGAGAGCAAACATATTAGAGCTCTGAGGAAGATCTCTGAGAAGAGCTGACATGTATTCAGAAACCAAAGGAACAAAATGTGTAAGGCAGAATAGCGAAAGAAGACTTTATTTCTTGTTTCTTTTTTTTTTTTTTGAGTTTGGAGTGTCACTCAGTCTCCCAGACTGGAGTGCAGTGGCTGCTCCCGGTCACCGCAGCCTTGACCTGCTGGGCTCCGGTGATCCTTCCGCCTCAGCCTTCCAAGTAGCTGGAACTACAGGCGCATGCTATCACGCCCGGCTAATTTTTTGATTTATTGTAGAGATGAGGTCTCGCCAAGTTGCCTAGGCAGGTTTCGAAACCGCAGGCTCAAGCAATCCACTCACCTCAGCCTCCCAAGGCGTGGGATTACAGGCTGAGCCACCGAGTCCGGCCTATTTCTTTTTTCTAAATACACATAACACTCACTGATGTAAGAGTGGGAATCACTTACTACTAAGGACTTCTTAAGGTGACCAAGAACTCTTTATCTCAGCTCTCTCTCTTCATCATAGAGATAAGAATACTTGTCATAGCTTTTGCAGATGATACATAAAAGATGACTACATTAGTCTTTGTGAACTGGCTTGAGCTCTTTGGTAGGAGGATGCCAGGTACATAGTAAGCAAGATATAAAACTGTATGTACAAGGCCAAGCGCGGTGGCTCAAGCCTATAATCCCAGCACTTTGGGAGGCCAAGACGAGAGGACTGCCTGAGCCTCCGGGTTTTAGACCAGCCTGGGTAACATGGTGAGATCTCACCTTTGAAACTTCCTATTCTGTCCTTTCATCAGTCCTTTTCATCCTTCCTCCACACCCACAAATCCTCCCAGTCTCATTCTACTGCTTCAGCCTTCCGAGTGGCTAGAACTAGTAAATACTAGGCATGTGCCACATGCCCAGCTAATTTTTTTTTTTTTTTTTTTTTTTGAGTTGGAGTCTCACTCCATAGCCCAGGCTGGAGTATAGTGGCACGCTCCCGGCCACCCCAGCGTTGACCTGCTGGGCTCCGACGATCCTTCTGCCTCAGCCTTCCAAGTAGCCAGAACTACAGGTGCATGCTACCACGCCTGGCTAATTTTTTAATTTATTGTAGAGATGAGGTCTCACCATATTGTCCAGGCTGGTCTCGAATTCATGGGCTCAGGCAACCCTTTCACCACTGGCTCCCAAAGTGCTGGATTACAGGCGTGAGCCAACATGCCTGGCTGGGTCAAAACTCTTTGAACATCAGGTATTGGAATAACTGGTAAGAAGGCATTTGAGTTTTATTTACTTGACTTATTTAAAAGCCTGGAATTCCTTAACATACCTTTGTTGACATAATGCATGCACATAAAATATGACAAATCTCTCTATGGTCAAAAACAGAATAAGCACACAATGTCTAAGACTAACTAATGGAAAAGAAATACATCCCCATACTCTAAAGTGATTACAGAGAAAATTGGCATTCTTGAAGATTATCAGCAGTAGAATGAGACTGGGAGGATTTGTGGGTGTGGAGGAAGGATGAAAAGGACTGATGAAAGGACAGAATAGGAAGTTTCAAAGGTGAGACTAAAGGGAGGAAATGACTCAGCCACATTAGGAAGAAGGTTCCAGTTAGGTGAGTTGTAAGTGATAATATGGCTTGGGAGAGTTTATTACCTTCAGAGGACAAGGTTCTAGAAGCCCACAGCAGAGTGTCCTTAGGAGGCATGAACACAAAGCACAATGGCAATAGTTTACAGCACATTTTCTCAACACTGGAGGAAATATGGGTGTCCTTTACTTTAAAAACCCAGAGCAATTCTAGTCATTGAACCTTAAGAGATAGTATAATAACAGCAAAAACTAACAAAAATGATTGATGTACAGGAAAAATATTCAAAAGTCTAGTCTAAATTAAGTTATTCATCAGACATATATTGAGGGTCTATTCCTGAAAGGGCATAACATGGATTTAATATACCCAATGAGCAGTCATTTTAACATTGTCTACATCTCATGTTTTTCTAGCAGTTCACTTAACTTACCCTCTAATCACTAGCCAAAGACAGAACTGGTTTCTCAGAGGTAGCTATTGATATTTGTTTTATAGCCCCCATCCCTAGCTTGTTTTGAACTAATTAGCTTTTCTATTTCAAGTATTTGCCTCCACCCATAAGACCCAAGTTAACCTAACCCACCCATCTGCCTGCTGTCTATCACCCGATGTCACTACCTGCATTTATCTGCACCTTAGTGATGACGTGGAGCAGACCACCACCCCATCACCTTAATGACCTTCCCCCATCAAAAGGAAGGATTAAAAGGAGTCAGCCACGAGCAGCCATTTGCCATTGCCTAACTAGACGCTGGTTTGGCCATGTGCTCTTTGAGCTATGGCTTTCGCCATGTTTCCTTGCTTTGGCCCCCTTCCCTACCTTGGGGAGGTGAATCTCCTCTCTCTCGCTCTCATTTACTTTCTAACTAAACTATATTTTCCAATCTAACTTCTGTGCAATTCTTTGCATCTTTCACAAGGTACCAGTTCCCAGACACCAGACACCCATACCCCTAGCAGGTCTGACCTAACATTCTGGTGGCCCCGCTGGGAGTGTGACCTAACAATCCCTTCCTAGATACTGAGGAACAGTTTTGAACAAGAGATGCATTGATCCTGCCCCTCTAGGAAGCTGAAATCCTGCAGATAAATGACTGTATGGTCTGGGAAGAACACAGCCCAAAAAACATGGTTAAAGTGAATGAAGACATGTTCAATTGGAATTATTATTATTATCATTATTATTATTGAGGCAAGGTCTTGCTCTGTTGCTCAGGCTGGAGTGTAGTGGCAAGATCACAGCTCATCATAGCCTCTGCCTTCTGGGTTCAGGTGATCCTTCTGCCTCAGCCTCCTGAAAAGCTGGGACTACAGGCTCATGCCACCATGCTTGGCAAATTTTTTGATTTTTTTTTTTTTTTTTTTTGTACAAATGAGGTGTCACTATGTTGCCCAAGTTGGTCTCAAACTCCTGGGCTCAAGCAATCTTCCTGCCTCCGCCTCCCAAAGTGCTAGGATTACAGGCATGTACCGCTGTGCCCAGCCTAGAATTCTTTAAATAGGGAGCACACTTAAAGTTTTTAAAAAGGTAGTTTTAAGATAGATCTGAGCCAGGCTCAGTGGTTCAGCCTGTAATCCCGCACATTGGGAGGCTGAGGTGAGTGGATTGCCTGAGCCCGCGGGTTTGAGACCTGCCTGGGCAACTTGGCGAGACCTCATCTCTACAATAAATAAAAAAAAATTAGCTGGGCGTGGTAGCGCGCGCCTGTAGTTCCAGCTACTTGGAAGGCTGAGGCGGAAGGATTGCCGGAGCCCAGCAGGTCAAGGCTGCGGTGGCCGGGAGCGTGCCACTGCAATTCAATCTAGGTGAAAGAGTGAGACTCCAACTCAAAAAAAAAAAAAAAAAAAGAAATGAGCACATGCTACAGATTGGGGCTTTTCCACCACTCCAAGTGAGAGCAGGCTGTTAAACCTTTACCAGCACACCACCAACCAGAACTCGAATATGTTATGTACAGATAAGCCGAATTGTTCTGGTTGAAACAGGCAGGGGGGTCTCCCCACCTTCCCATCCCTGCCAAACATTACCAGAACCCAGAACTTGAAAACTGTCACACCAGAAGTCTGAGATTTGTTCCAGCTCTAAATTCTGCAAGCCTAAGTCACAGGCTACAAGAGGCCCCGGGGAGACAGAAAGAACGAGAAAGAGGCTCTGGTTTTACAAGTGCATTTGGCCGGTCAAGCCTTGGCCGTGTGGAAAGTCAGCTTTGATGAGCCGGGAAGCAACTCAGGGCGTGGCATGACCCACAGATCCCAAGGCCTTCTGGTGACCTCTGAAGGCAAGGGGCCCTCAAAAGCAGTCTCTCACTAGGGGATCCTTCAATGGGAGGCAGGAGGATGGCTTTTAGGGGAGAGAGTGTCACCCACCTTCCACAGCTGTCCCACTGTCCCCCTACGTGAAAGGAAGTGATGTGACACTTGGGTCCATCCAAGTGCAGGGAGAGCCAGAGCCCTCTGAGGGAAGCCAAATAAACATCAATATTATTTGGTGAAAACGATGCTAATCCAGAGATAGAGGCCAGCATTCACATGCAGGATTTGGCCAGGCATGGTGGCTCACACTTGAAATCCCAGCACTTTGAAAGGCTGAGGTGAGAGGATTGCTTGAGCCCAGGAGTTCAAGACTAGCCTGGGCAACATAGCAAGACCTCATCTCTATAAAAAATTTTTTTAAAGGTGGACGTACTGACTCATGCCTGTAATCTCAGCACTGGCCCGGCTTGGTGGCTCAGTCTGTATCCCAGCACTTTGGGAAGCCAAGGTGAGTGGATTGCCTGAGCCCACTGGCTCGAGACCAGCCCGGGGCATCTTGGCAAGACCTCGTTTCTACAATAAATAAATAAATAAACTAGCCAGGCATGGTAGCACACATGTATAGTTCTGGCTACTTGGAAGGCTGAGGCGGAAGGATCGTCAGAGTCCAGCAGGTCGACGCTGGGCTGGCCATGAATGTGCCACTGCACTCCAGCCTGGGCAACGGAGTGAGACTCCAACTCAAAAAAAAAAAAAAAAAAAAAAATCCCAGCACTTTGGGAGGCAGAGGCAAAAGAATTGCCTGAGCTCACAGGTTCGAGACCAGCCTGGGCAACATGGCGAGATCTCAGCTCTACAATAAACCAAAAAATTAGCCAGGCGTGGTGGTGCGCACCTGTAGTTCCAGCTACTTGAAAGGCTGAAGTAGAAAGATGACCTGAACCCAGAAGGTCGAGGCTGCAGTGGCTGTGAGAGTGCCATCGCTCTCTAACTTGGGCAACAGAGTTAGACTCCTACTCAAAAAAAAAGACCAGCCGGGCTCGGTGGCTCAGACTGTAATCCCATGCTTTGGGAGGCTGAGGTGAGTGGATTGCCTGAGCTCGTGGGTTCAAGACCCGCCCAGGCAACTTGGCGAGACCTCATCTCTACAATATATCAAAAAATTAGCCGGGCATGGTAGCGCGCCTGTAGTTCCAGCTACTTGAAAGGCTGAGGCAGAAGGATCACCGGAGCCCAGCAGGTCGAGGTTGTGGTAGCTGGGAGCAGCCACTGCACTCCAGTCTGGGCGACAGAGTGAGACTCCAACTCAATAAATAGATAAATAGATTAAAAAATTTTTTAAAAAGATCAAAAAATTAAACTGGTGTGGTAGCGCACACTTGTCATCCCAGCTACTCTGGAGGCTGAGGCAGAAGGATTGCCTGAGCCCAGGAGGGAGGGCGAGACTGTGGTGAGCAATGATCATTCCACTGCACTCCAGCCTGAGTGACAAAGTTAGACTCCAAAAAAAAAGAAAAAGAAAACAAATGCAAGTCTCAATCTGTAGCTCCAGCAGTCCCTGACCTTGACAGTTTTGTATTTCAGTACCGTTTTGTGGGATGGGGCTGCTGAACCAGGGTGAAAATCATATTCATTTCAAATCTGGTCTTTACGATGGGGAAGGCAGAGGTGAACAAAGTCCAGAACCCCATTCAGCATGTAGTGGAAGGCTCACCCCCAAGCACGTTTCACCCCTTCATTTTCCCAGGCTCTGTGAAGAACCCGGCACCCCCAAAGCTTGCCTGCTTTCCGGCCTATTAGAATCAGCCAGGCTGGTTTGTTCTAGCTGGTGGGCAAAAGAATGCCAGCAAGCAAAAGAAAAGAAAAACAAATGGAGCTGAAAGAGAATTGGCATTTAATCTGGTGGTTTCTATCTGCCAATCATCTGAATTACCTGGGAATATTTTTAAAGTGCAATTTCTTGCCCTTGCCTCTAGACAAACTGATTAAAAATCTCTGGTGGGGAAGGGGCTGGTGTTTGGGAACCAGGACAGTCACCCACCTGGTTGCCTGTAGTGGAGGGCAAGGGCTACCATCGATGCACTGATGGGTAAAACCTTGTTCTCTTTCTTTGTTCTCTTTCTTTTCTTTTTTAAAAAAAATTGTTTAAAAAATTTTTAAAGGCCAGGCTCAGTGGCTCAGCCTGTAATCCCAGCACTTTGGGAGGCCGAGGCAAGCGGATTGCCTGAGCCCATGGGATCGAGACCCACCCGAGCAAGTTGGCGAGACCTCATCTCTACAATAAATCAAAAATTAGCCGGGCGTGGTAGTGCGTGCCTGTAGTGCCAGCTACTTGGAAGGCTGAGGCAAGGGGCTCACTTGAACCCAGCAGGTCGAGGCTGCGGTGGCCGTGAGCATGCCTCTGCACTCCTGTCTGAGCGACAGAGTGAGACTGGAACTCAAAAAAAAAAAAAAATTAAAATAGAGACTGGGTCTTGCTATGTTGCCCAGGCTGGTCTCAAACCTCGGCCTCTCAAAGTGCTGGGATTACAGGAGTAAACCACCATGCCTGGCCCTCTCTCTGTTTCTTAGAGATTTCCTCGTTCTCCCTTAGCAAACATAGATAAAAAAAACACAAAAAGCCTTCTTCCCTACAGCTAACCTAAATCTCTGTGGCATTTTTAGCCCTCTCATCTGTATAACTTTACTTTCAGAGTTTGCTTTACTCCTCCTCAATGATCTGGGTTTATTTATTCATTCCACAAAAATCAATTCAGCACTTGTTAATCACCAGGTCCTTCAGTACAAGTTGGGGAGACAGCAGTGAGTGAAATGGACACAACCCCTTAGCCTTGGGAGCTCAGAGCTTTGCTAGGGAGTCAGACAATCTAGCCACATGGGGACGTCAGCTAGGGCGGGTGCTGGGATGGGGGGTAGGGTGAGGGCTAGCCTCCTGAAGAAATGAGGGCTAGCCTGCAGCCTTAAGATAAGTAGCAGTTAGTCCAGGGAGGGGACGGGAGGGTGGGGAGCAGAGATCTGGCAGAGAGAGACAGGTCCATGTGGGGCCAAAGGCAAAAGAACAGAGAATGTTCGACAAAATGAGTGAAAATCCATACAGCCGGGCCTAGGGCCTCACGGACCTTTTTGTCATTTCCACAGCCCTCCCCAGAAACCCCTAGAAGTTGCCCCATGACTCTCTGGGCTCCATGGAGCCCAGAGCAAGACAAAGAACTTTTGTCTGATCAGCTGAGACATAATGAGAATGACCCAGGCTCCTTATGCCTGCAGCCTCTACCCTGCACTGCTGACTCACAGGCAGCCATGCCTCTCACCGTCATCCCACAGTGTCTGGCCCGGATTTTCTTTCTGCCCAACTTTCCATTCAGCTTTCTTTTTAAAAGCCATGCCTGTCTGCTCTCTTTTTTCACTTATCTCTTTCTTTGAAGTGGAACATGTCTAGAATTTGTGGGTTTCGGGGAACTCTGCCCTCCCAAGGGTCCTTCTCCAGTGAAATGCAGGTCAAGCTGAGATTTGGCGTTGAAAGCTGCTTAGTCTAAATGCCTACATCTTGGATCCTCTAACCAACCTAGCCGCCCATCAAGGCGGCTGGTCCCATCCTGGTCTTACTGGCTGCTATGCGGTGTGAGCGAGGAAGAATGAAAGGAGAGTCAGCGCCAGACAGCGGTGTGCCAGGCCGAATAGAGGCTCAGCATGGCGTCTCTTGGAAGGGAGGGCCGGGCAGGGGGCAGATGCTGAGAGGCTCGTGGGAGCCGTGCCAGCAGAGGGGTCTGCCTGGTTCCCTGACTAAACCAACAAACCCTTCTCAAGCCCGTCAGTTCGCGGGGCCAGAGCCCCGTTGTCCGTCCACGGGATCCCAAGCGGACCAGTAAGGGACCACGTAGGAATTCATCGGTGGATGCTAGTTGGGTGGGGGGAGTGGGGAGGTTGGGAAGGGACAGGCACGGGGGTGGGTTTGCGTGGATTCGCTCATGGGAGCTAAGTCAGCCCCAGCAGGGGAGAAGGGTCGCGTTGGCATTCGTTCCCCTGCAGTGACTGGGCCTCGGCGCCTGCCAGGCTGCTGGTGCATGGAGCCCAGCCCCCTCCCCAAAGAGCCCCCGAGAGGGGCCGGGAGTGGGGGGAAGGCCACCCGTGGCCTTGTGAGGCTGCACAAGCTCCTTCCTCAGCTGCCAGGGAAGAATTTAATTACCAATTAAAGCCCCCTCCATCTGTTTCGGGCCTGCCAGAGAGCTCTCGCTACCCTTTAATTACATCTCTGACAACAATTTAACTCAATTAGCTGGTAAACACAGCAGAATGCAGGCAACCCAGGGCACCCTCTTGTCCCTGCCATCTGTCTGTCCGTCTTGCGCTTTCCCCACTCGCTCTCAGTCTGTCTGTCCTGCCCCTGCTCCTCCATCTCATTTTGACATGCCCTCCCCCCTGGTTTTCTCTTTTCCGTTTGTCTGTCTTCTCCAGCACCTCTTGTCTGTCTCACACCAGCTGGGTTCTGCCCCGGTCTTGTCATTCTGTCTTCCTTTCCCATCTGCTGTTTGTCCGTCCCTCTCCCTGCTCCATCTTGTTCCGTCCATTCCTACTTTCTTTCTTCCCCTTCCCCTCTCCTCCTCCCCGTCTTCTCCCTCCCTCTCCGCCATCCATCCTGCCTTTAACCAAATCCATCCCTCTCAGCATCTCTTCTGTGAGTCTCCTTTCTGGTGTGTGTCCCTAATCCTTGCCATCTCCTCTTGCCTCGGCCACTCAGCACAGGCACCGGTGAGCCCTAGGAGTAACTGTTGTCACCTTGCCAGCACTTACTTTGCCAGTCACATGCTAAGAGCTTCACGTGGATGATTTCGTTGAGTCTTCACAGGAATTCTGTGAAGAAGGTAAAATGATTCCCATTTCCCAAGAGGAATAATGGATGCTCTGGGAGATTTTGCAACTTGCCCAAAGAACACAGAGTTTGGATTCAAAGTCAGTTGTGTTTACTCCAACACTGAATAAGAGAGGCAGCCCGTGAGGGGAGCCAGAGGGGCCTGCGTATTTGGGGGAAGGCTCTGTGTTGCCGAAGTGAAGGGCAAAGCAGTAGGTTCCCAGTGAACATTGAGAGGGAAGTGGGCAGAGAAGGGTAAAAACGAGGGATGATTTCTGAGAGTGGAACTTCACGATTTCTGCTGGAGGGAACCTTTGGCCACAGTGTTGAAGAAGTTTCTCAGCCCCCTGAGAAAGCGAAAAATGTCCATGACTCAAAGGAGTGGGAGAGAGCGAGGGAGAGGAGCGAGGCTGTAATTATCCTGGCAACCCTCTTCTGGAATGAAGGAGGGGTGCGACAGAGAAGGCAGCCTGATCCGTCTTGTGGACAGGCAGGGACATGATGGAGACCCCAGGTCAGCCGGGCAGTCACATGGCGGCGGCTTGGGCAGACCCCAGCCAGATAAAACTCATCTGCTTTCTTCCCCCGTCCTTCCTTGGCTGACTAATCATTCTTCCTGTGATTAAAACGGCAGAGAATTGGGGGGAGATTACAGGAGAGAAGGAGCCTGTTTCTTATCTCTGTTTTCTACCTTCCTTTGCTTTTGAGACAAGCAGTTCATCCTCAGAAGTTCGTTTCACTTGGGGTTTAGAACTCACATATACCAGACTCACACCTCTACCCCGCCTCTGCCATGCTAAGCAAGAGTGCTGAGATCCCAGTTAAATTCCTCAAACAGGCCAGGTGCGGTGGTTCACGCCTGTAATCCCAGCACTTTGGGAGGCCCAGGAGAGAGGATTGCTGGATCTCAGGGCTTTGGGACCAGCCTGGGCGACATAGTGAGACCTCATCTCTACAAGAATAAAAATATAATCTGGGCATGGTGGTCTGTGCCTATAGTCCCAGCTAATTGGGAGGCTGAGGTGGAAGGATCACCCGAGCCCACAAGGTTGAGGCTGTGGTGGGCCATGATTGTACCACTGCACTCCAGCCTGGGTGACTCAAAAAAAAATTCCTCAAACGTAGTCCTGTCTACCTCAAAGAATGAGGCAGGAGGAGCAATTGAGCCCGAATTCAAGGCTACAGTGAGCTGTGATCGTGCCACTGCACTCCACCCTGGGTGACAGAGCAAGGCCATGTCTCAAAAAAAAAATTCCTCAAATGAAGGCATTGTGCCTTGAAAGCAGATGCCAGCCGGGCTCGGTGGCTCAGCCTGTAATCCCAGTGCTTTGGGAGGCTGAGGTGAGTGGATTGCCTGAGCCCGCGGGCTCGAGATCCGCCTGGGCAACTTGGTGAGACCTCATCTCTACAATAAATCAAAAAATTAGGCAGGCGTGGTAGCGCAAGCCTGTAGTTCCAGCTGCTTGGAAGGCTGAGGCGGAAGGATCGCCGGAGCCCAGCAGGTCGAGGCTGCGGTGGCCGGGAGCGGCCACTGCACTCCAGTCTGGGCGACGGAGTGAGACGCCAACTCAAAAAAAAAAATAAATAAAATAAATAAAAAAAT
>CAUYQG010058325.1:0-13398 GCA_963574415.1 Tarsius wallacei
CTTTTTTTAATTTTTTAATTTTTTTTATTTTTATTGTAGAGATGAGGTCTCACCAAGTTGCCCAGGCGGGTCTCGAACCCGTGGGCTCAGGCAATCCACTCACCTCGGCCTCCCAAAGCACGGGATTACAGGCTGAGCCACCAAGCCCGGCCAGCAGCTTTATTCTTAATCGTTAGCAATTAGAAGGAACCAAAATGTCTTTCAGTAGTTGAATGGATTAAACACACTGGTACATCCATGCAATGGAATAGTTTCAGCAGTGAAAAGAAATGAGCTATCAAGACATGAAAAGACGTAGATGAATCCTAAATGCAAGTTGCTAAGTGAGAGAAGCCAGTCTGCAAAAGCTACACATTTTATTATTTCAGTTTGATGATGTTCTGGAAAAGGAAATCTGTAGAGACAATAAAAGAGTCCATAATTACTAGGGAGTTGGTGGGGGTGGGAGAGGGAGGATTGAATAGGTGGAGTATAGGGCTTTTCTTAGGGTAGTGAAAATATTTTGTATGATACTGCTTGGTGGATACATGACACTATGCATTTGTCAAAACCCATAGAGTGTGACAGCATTAAGAGTGAAGCTTCATGTATACAAATTAGCAGAAAAATTATGTAGAATGTTGGTGGAATCTAAGGAAGAGATGCAGAACATAACAAAGACAGTCGAATAGTTTGACAAATGTAGGAAACAACCTCAGTGAAGTGGGGAGAAGTGATGATACAAGTATCTTGTCAAAAATCAGTTGACTGTATATGTGAGAATTTACTTTTGGTCTCTCAGCTCTATTCCTTTGCCCTATCCTTATGTCAGTATCATATCGTTTGATCACAGTAAGTTTGTAGGAAGTTTCAAGATCAGGAAGTGTGAGTTCTCCAACTTTATTCTTCCTGTTTATTATTATTTTTGACTATTGAGGGCTCCTTTCAATTCCATATGAATTGAGGATAAACTCATTTCTGCCCCCCAAAAAGTCACTGGAATTTAGATAGAAGTTGCATAGAATCTGTAGATTGCTTTGGGTAGTATTGCTGTCTCTACAATATTAAAATTTGCAATCCATGAGCCCAGATGTCTTTCCATTTATTTGGGTCTTCTTTAATTTCATTCAGCAATGTTTTTTTTTTGTTGTTTTTTTTTTTTTTTTGAGTTGGAGTCTCACTCTGTCACCCAGACTGGAGTACAGTGGCCGCTCCTGGCCACCGCAGCCTCCACCTGCTGGGCTCCAGCGATCCTTCCACCTCAGCCTTCCAAGTAGCTGGAACTACAGCCACGCGCTACCACACCCGGCTAATTTTTTATTTATTGTGGAGATGAGGTCTTGCCAAGTTGCCCAGGCAGGTCTCGAACCTGTGGGCTCAGGCGATTCACTCACCTCAGCCTCTCAAAGCGCGGGATTACAGGCTGAGCCACTGAGCCTGGCTGACAATGTTTTAATAGTTTTCAGTTGAGACTCAACTAAAACCCTAAGTCCCCCCCTCCCCCCAGATGACTGAACAAATCCCCCGTTGGCCAAGAAGAATTCTTGGCCATGATGGGATGGGAGGTTGGATACGCCTTATTATACCCCCTCCTTTTGCTAATTAGACCCAACAACTGACCAACATTTATGTTATAATCAAGATCATGAGATTGACAAAGCAGACTCTTTGTGGCAATAAGATACCAAATTATGAAAAGGACCTGAGGGTTAAGTCAGCACCCCTACACTTAAACAGTATACATTGTTCTAATTACCACAAAAGGTTCTCCCGGCCTTTTTCTCTAACAGCTAAACAAACACTGACCTTGAAATAAACAACATTAAAACAATTACAGCTCACCAACCACCAGACACAGACTAACTGGCCTGCCTGTTCTACACGCCAGAGGTCCCCAACCCCCAGGCCACGGACCAGTACCGGTACTGGTCTGTGGCCAGTTAAGGACCAGGCCACAGAGCAGGAGGTGAGTGGTAGGCAAGCAAGTGAAGCCTCATCTGTATTTATAGCCGCTCCCCACCACTGGTGTTACCACCTGAGTTCTGCTTACTGTCAGATCAGTGGTGACATTAGATTCTCATATATTACAATGTAATAATAATAATAGAAATAGAGTGCACAATAAATGTAATGCACTTGAATCGTCTCCACACCACCCCCTCGCACCCCAGTCTGTTGAAAAATTGTCTTCCATGAAACCAGTCCCTAATGCCAAGTTGGGGACCGCAGGCACAAGCCATAACTATAACTTTAATTGGACAAGAGACTGATTTCTATAACTTTCTCCTGACAGATCACTGACCAGAAGCTGCCCACTTGAGTGCCTTTGTGTCCCTGTTTCACCTTTTGACATATAGGGCCTAATTGTAATACAAGTACCTCTAAAGTATACATAAAATACATATAACATTTATGTTTATTCAGTACACATGCAGTAGGACCCTCTTCATAAAAATGTATAGGTCTTCCTATAACTGTTAAATATTTGATATGGTTTAGATGTTGTCTCCTCCAAATTTCATGTTGAAATGTGACACCCAGTGTTGGAGGTGGGGCCTAGGGGGAGGTGTTTGCTCTGTGGGGGCAGATCCCTCATGAATGGCTTGGTGCCCTACCCACCATAATTTGTTCATGGAAGATCTGATTGTTAAAAAGAGTCTGAGACCCCCTTCTCTGTTTCTCTTTCTTCCACTCTTCTGTGACATGCCTGCTCCCCCTTCACCTTCTACCATGATTGTTGTAAGCTTCCTGAGTCCTCACTATAAGCAGATAATGGCACTATGCCTCCTATACAGTCTGTAGAACCATCAACCAAAATAAGCTTCTGTTCTTTATAAATTACCCAGCTTCAAGTATTCCTTTATAGCAATACAAAATGGACTAATGCAATATATTTACTTGGCCAACCTGTTCAGCGTAAATCCTTGTTCCACCTCGCCTCCCTCAAAGTGACTGCTTCTGGCTTTGGCTGGAGGCTATACTTTCCCACCTGTCAGGATGGCTACCTTGCAGGCAGTAACCCTTTATCATAAGTCTCCTTTCCAAAATGTATAGGTTTTTCACTTGACATATCTGGCAACAAGGATGGGATTATTCTGAAGCGGCCCCCAAATTCCTTTCCCCTCATTGCCCTGGACATCATCAGACAACAGCAAGGATGCTTTTAAAAAGCCCAGTTGTTCTTGACCATGCTGGGAAAGAATTTGGGTAAACCCTATCAGAATCCAATTTCTCTGATTTTTAGGTTAAAGATCGTGGAGACTTTATTTCTTCCCAGCCAGTTCCCTCCATCAACAGACTCCAGATAGGACCCTTCCCTGTTGGCCTCAAGTTTTGTTTTTGTTTTTGTTTTTTGGAGGGGGACTTTCCAGTCCTTCCCACTTTCTTTCCAGTCCCTATCCTGGATCCCTTTATATGGATCCCGGAAGGGACATCTTTGTGGGCCCCAGGCTTGAGGGGGGTCATTCAGATTACACTCAGCTGGTTCATAAGGTTTTGTGAGGATGCTCGCCCTAAGAGCACTCTCAGAGGTACACCTTCATAAAGTAAGTACAATTATGGGGAATCTGAGTTCTAAGAAGACAGTCTCTGGCCAGTCACTGTCAGAAACCCTGGTGACTTCATGTTTAAAAACTGTGGGGAGGCTTGGCACACTGGCTTACACCTGTAATCCTAGCACTTTGGGAGGCTGAAACAGGAGGATTGCTTGAGCCCAGAAGTTCATGACCAGCTTGGGCGATGTAGTGAGATTTCATCTTTACAAAAATTAAAAAAATAAAATTGGCCAGGCATGGTGGCAGGGGCCTGTAGTCCTAGCCACTCAAGAGGATGAGGTGAGAGGATTGCCTGAGCCCAGGAGGTTGAGGCTATGGTGAGCCATAATCATGCCACTGCACTCCAGCCTAGGCGAAAGCATGAGATCCCAACTTAAAAAAAAAAAACAAAAAATTATGGGGAAAACTCAAAGGCATGCCAGGTTTCCTGGGACTCCAGCTGGCTGTCCAGCAGTCCTCAACCTTTTTGGCATCAGGGACTAAATTCGTGGAAGACAATTTTTCCAAAGACAGTGAAGGGGGTGGTTTTGGGATGATTCAAGCTCACTACACTTATTGTGCACTTTATTTCTATTATTATTATATTGTAATTAATATATAATGAAATAATTATACAACTCACCATAATGAGGAATCAGTGAGAGACCTGAGCTTGTTTTCCGGCAACTGGGGGTGATGGGAGATTGTGACACCTCAGATCATCAGGCATTAGATTCTCATAAGGAGCAGGCAACGTAGATCCCTCACATGTGCAGTTCACAATACGGTTCCTGCTTCTAAGAGAATGGAATGCCTCTTACTGATAAGAGGGATGGGGAGTGGCTATAAATGCAGATCAAGCTTCCTGCTGTGCAGCCCTTTTCCTAACAGGCCACAAACAGGTACCGGTCTGTGGCCTAGGGGTTGGGGGCCCCTGTTATAGTACATTCTCCTTCACATTTTAAAACTGATGGGCAAATTACATCAAGGAAAATTCAGGGTTCAAATGGTCAACCTGCAGCTATAGAGTTAATATGTAGAGTCTTCTAAGTTCTCTCTCTACTTTGTTTTCTGCCAACTCTAAATCTGTTGACTTTTCTACTGGTGTTAAGATAAGACTCACTGTTTGTAGTATTACCAATTCAAGTCTACTTGGAGATTTTGTTTCTTATACAATTCAGCCAGTTCTAACTAAAATGTAAATATTAAAAATTTATCCCTCATTTAAAACTTAAAAAAAGATGTAAACAAGTTTTTAAATGCAAATTGCCATGGAAACTACTTTATCCAAAATTTCAGTCCACAGCCTTGATTACATACCTATTATGAAATAAATAAAGTTTATCCATGTAAACAAGTTCAGATTTTATCAAAAATAATTTGAGCCCAACCACCTTTTGTAAGCATGTGTGTTTGTATGATTACCTCCAAGATAAAAGCTATAAGATTTTTATGTATATATGTATGTGTTTACATATATGTACATATATCATATTATACATTGTCTACATGATACTATATTGATATAAATAAATAAATAACTCATAAATTAAGTAAGCCCAAATATTTTTCAAGTTCAAGTCCAAATCTTCAATAAATAAGCTGGTTTTAAAATTATTGGTAACATAAACATAAAAATGACTTCAAAATTGTCACCATACATTTTTGCCTGGGTTTACTGGTTAAACATTTTATATTTGCCTCTACTAGATATTTTACGGTGTCAGGGTTTGAAACAAAGATTCTTTTTTTCAGTTTTTAAAAAAATTTTAAAGATGTAGGGCACAATTCAGGATTAGGTATACAAGTGGTCATTGTATAGGCAAAGTTTGGTCCTCTCTTTGGTCCCCACTTAGCCTGCTTTGAGATCAGGTACCCTTATTGATGTTATATGCCCCTCTCCACCCCCTGGCAGTTTCTGGCTACTGCCATTCCCTTTCTTACAGTATTATGGTAAATATTCAGGGTCTGCTTATGAGTGAGAACATGGGGTACTCAGTTCTTTGTTTCTGTCATAGATCACTGAGTATTATAGACTCTAAATCCATCTAAGTTGCTGTGATGTCCATGATTTTGTCCTTTTTATGACTGCATAATATCCTATTGTGTATATATACCACATTTTTTTAATCTAGTCCAGTTTCAGTGGACAGCAAGGTTGGTTCCGTGTTTTTGCTATTGTGAATAGTGCTGCAGTAAACATGAGTGTGTAGGTATCTTTTTTGTAGAGTGATTTAAGGTACTCTGGGTATACTCCCAGAAGGGCAATTGCTGGGTCATAAGGAAGGCCAATTTCTAGTTCTTTTAGGAATTGCCACACTGTTTTCCATAGAGTTTGAATTAGTTTGCATTCCCATCAACAGTATAGAAGCATTCCCTTTTCTCCACATGCTCACCAAAATCTGTTGTTTTTAATTTTATTAACGATGGTCATTCTTACTGGAGTTAGGTGGTGTCTCAATGTGGTTTTGATTTCCATTTCTCTGATGATTAGTGTGATTGAGCATTTTTTTCATGTATCTGTTGGATGCTTGTATGTCTTCTTTTGAGAAGTGTCTTTTGCCCACTTTTTAATGGGGCTGTTTGGTTTTTTCCTTTTGGCACATTTGAGTTCCTTGCAGATCCTAGATGTTAGGCCTTTGTCGGATATACAGTTGGCAAATATTTTTTTCTCATTCTGTGGGCTGTCTCCCTGCTCTCTTGATGGTTTCTTTTGCTTTGCAGAAGCTTTTCAGTTTGATGAGGTCCCACTTATCTATCTTATCTCTTAAGGCATAGGCTTTTGGCATTTTGATCAGGAATTGATTGCCTATTTTGATTTCCATAAAGATGTCTCCTGCGTTTTCTAAAATTCTTAAAAGTTGAAGTTTTCCATTTAGGTCTTTGATCCATTTGGAACTGATTTTTGTGTATGGTGATAGGTTGATACGTAAGGGGTCCTGTTTCATTCTTCTACACATGGTCAGCTAGTTTTCCCAGCACCATTTACTGAATAGCTTCTCCTCTTCCCAGTGGTTGTTGGTGGAGGCTTTGTTGAAGATGTTGAGGTTTTTCTTCTGGAATCTCTATCCTGTTCCATTGGTCTGTATACCTGTTCTTGTACCAATATCAGGCTGTTTTGATTATTGTAGCCTTATAATAAAGTTTGAAGTCTAGAAGTGTGACACCTCCTGCTTTGTTTCTTTTGTTAAGGATTGTTTTGGCTGCTCATGGTTGTTTATGTTTCCATATGCATTTCTGTATTGTTGTTTCCAGAATTGAGAAGAATGATATTGGTAATTTAATAGGTATTGCATTGAATCTGTAAATTGCCTTTGGTAGGATGGACATCTTAACAATGTTGATTCTTCTAATCCATGAGCATGGAATATTTTTCCACTTATTTGTGTCTTTGATTTCTTTGATCAGTGTTTTCTAGTTTTTGTTGGAAAGATCTAACTTCTCTGGGTAGGAAGATGCTGAGATATTTCTTTTCTTTTCTTTTCTTTTCTTTTGGCTATTGTGAACGAGATTGTGTTTTTTATTTGGTTCTCTGCCTGTTTGTTGGTGGTGTATAAGAATGTGACTGTCTTTTGCATGTTTATTTTGTACCCTGAGACTTTACCAAAGTTCTTTACCAGTGCAGGAGGTTTTTGATAGATTCTTTTGGATTTTCGAGGTATAGGATCATATCAGCAAAGAGGGATAACTTGACTTCCTCTTTTCCTGTTTGGATATTCCTGACCTCCTTCTCTTGTTTGATTGCTCTAGCTAGGACTTCCAACACTATGTTGAACAGGAGGGGTGAGAGTGGGCAGCCTTGTCTTGTTTGAAACAAAGATTCTATAACTAGAAATCCAGCTCAAACCAAAATGATCTTTGTGTGATTTTTTTTGGATAAATAAGACTAATTCAATAGTATTAGTTTAATAAAAACAGCTAAATCTTCTGAGTTATCAACAAAATACCCAAGTATTTTAAACTATAAGTTTCTTACTTGGGTGAACATCTAGAATTGACAGGTTATTAAAAAAAAGTAACTTCAAAAATGACTAGCTTTGTCTAATATCTCAGTTCTCATAGTCTAGGTAAACTGTTAAACATAAATAAATTAAATAAACAAACAAGATAAATGTTTATAAATAAAATTTTTGTATAATTTAAAGTTTTTTTTTTTGTTTGTTTGTTTTTTTGAGTTGGAGTCTCACTGTCGCCCAGACTGGAGTACAGTGGCCGCTCCCGGCCACCGCAGCCTCGACCTGCTGGGCTCCGGCGATCCTTCCGCCTCAGCCTTTCGAGTAGCCAGAATTACAGGCGCGTGCTATCACGCCCGGCTGATTTTTTTGATTTATTGTAGAGATGAGGTCTCGCCAAGTTGCCCAGGCGGGTCTCGAACCCGCGAACTCAGGCAATCCACTCACCTCAGCCTCCCAAGGCGAGGGATTACAGGCTGAGCCACCAAGCCCGGCTTAATTTAAAGTTTTAAGTTTATGTTAAATTAATTAATAAATAGTCATTAAATGTCTGGGTCATTTCCAGTATCAAAATTATGTTAGAAAAAACATGTTTCTAAAAATTATAAAATGGGTCTCATTTATAAAATACTAATATGTGACAAATCAAGATTTATTCTTAGGTTTTCCTTAAAATTTGAGTTTACTAAAAATAAAAATTCTTGTTAATGTGTAGTTCCGTATATAAAATATGTCAAAGTAATATGTGTTTTTAATTTAAGAATTATTTAAAAAGACCTAAAATTATGTTGTTTATTAAATTTTTTTGTCTAATTCACAGGTTATTTAAAGGTTGTTTCAAAATATAAAAATAAAAAGAAAACAGTAAGTATAAAAATACATTAAAATATAAAATATAAATATATACTTTTGGCTAAAAAAAAATTAAAAAGCCGGGCTCTGTGGCTCAGCCTGTAATCCCGCGCCTTGGGAAGCTGAGGTGAGTGGATTGCCTGAGCCCGCAGGTTCGAGACCCGCCTGGGCAACTTGGCGAGACCTCATCTCTACAATAATTCAAAAATTAGCTGGGCGTGGTAGCGCACGCCTGTTGTTCCTGCTACTTGGAAGGCTGAGGCGGAAGGATCGCCGAAGCCCAACAGGTCAAGGCTGCGGTGGCCGGGAGCGGCCACTGCATTCCAGTCTGGGCGACAGAGTGAGACTCTAACTAAAAAAAAAAAAAAAGTTAAGAAAATAGTTTTATATGCAAAATCTTGTATAAGAAACTTTTGTCCTAAAATAAAATGACTGGTTATTTTAAAAACAAGATATAGACTGGGCTCAGCCTGTAATCCCAGTACTTTGGGAGGCCATGGTGAGTGAATTGCCTGAGCCCACGGGTTCGAGACCAGGCCGGGCAACTTGGCAAGACCTCGTCTCTACAGTAAATAAAAAAAATTAGCTGGGTACGGTAGCGCGCTCCTGTAGTTCCGGCTACTTGGAAGATGGGGTGGCCGTGAGTGTACCACTGCACTCCAGCCTGGGTGATGGAGTGAGAGTCCAACTCAAAACAACAACACCAAAAAAAAAAAAAAAAAACGAGATATATAAGACAAAACAAAAAGTTCAAACAAGTCATAAATGGTCTGTACAGGCATTGTAAGGTTCATAAAATTTTTATCTAAAAAATTTTATACATGATTAAGTTGGATATTATTTTTAAAAATTACTTTTTCTAAAGATTGAGCTTTAATATTAAAAATATCCTAAAGCAAGAATTTGGTCTCCTTTGTTAGAATAACAAGATTTCCTTAAAGTATTAATTTACTCTTAATGAAATTACAAGAGGCTGCAAGTTTTAATTATAATAACTCTTTCCTTCAACTTTTCATCAACTCCTATAACATTTTTTCACCCTCTCGTTATAACTACTGTTGTGGCCTGATGTTAAAATGTTTATCTTAAGATCTAAAAAGCCCATTTTTTTTTTACAATATATCTTAATTCTGTACTCTTAACTTTTTAATATGTCTAAATTGTTCTATGTAACCAAAAAACATCTCATTCTTTTACTATGAGTATCCTCAAGATACTCATTTTCTAATTTCTTGTTTCCTCTGTAATATTCACCCATAACCCTCAACACACTCTTCCTGTGTCTAATTCGATTCACATATTCTTTTCATCAGTTTTGACTTCTAGGTTCTGTCAAAAAAAAAAAAAAATCATACTACAGGAGGTATTTCTTTGCCTTTGGGTAATTGACCTAAAAAAAAAATATTTTACATTTTATCAGTATAATTTCCTATGTTGTCTTTATTAGGTATTTTATTACTTAGAAAAATGAAGCCTTAAAAAGGTTAAAATTTTTACATCTACATAGCTTTCTATATTGCTTTTAAAGTCAGTTATTTACTTATTTATTTATTTATTTAGAAAGTAGGATTTATGGAGAGGACAGAAAAGCTCCCACAATGGGAGGGGACCCAAAGGGGTTGCCTGTTTTTAAAGTCTTTTAATTATCACTCTGGGCAAATAACTGATTATTATTTTATATGACCTGTGATTCTGTTTTAATCGAATGTTTTGAGCCTTTTAACATCTTTGACAAACATCCTCAAAATCAAATCTTAATTTAAGTCTCTGACTTAGACTTTTACCAGGGGCTTATCAAAGCTATAAAAATTAATAACCACAAGGTTATAAAATCTTTTATTAGCTTCTAATGAGGTCATAAATCCTAATATCACCACCTCCAGCCTAATAATTGTGTATACTAAAAGAGACATCAGTTAAAAGACTTCCTTTAATCCCATTAGAAGGGTCCTTATCAAGTGCTATTAACTAATCCCTGTACTACTAAGTTACAGAGAGTTGACTCCTAGATACACATATCTCATCTAAAAAAGACAGCGACTCCTACTAAATCTTGGACATTGATGCCAGTATCTGATGCCAAACTCAATTAACCAATGCCTCATCTTTAGACCCAGGAAAAGACGACAATCAAAATAAACTACTTTCTTGAGACACAAGGCCAAGCCTGGATTCAAAAACATTAACGCTCACTTAATAACTTTGCCTCTCTCTGTATTAATGAAATGTTCTTTGTGTTAATATTAGATAATTTAAATGTTTAGCTACCTGTGAGCTTCCTTTTCCTGTCATTGTCAAAACTAGGCAGAGCTTAAAACCTTTTACTAATTCTTTATGTTTTGTTTTCCAAAGTCAAAAAGCCTGGGTTTTTTTAGTTATTCATAGCTTACAATTAAGTAAATAACAAAGATGACCTTTCTCTCTCTATTCACTATCTTCAAAATTTAAAAACTACTAATTCTCACTAGGCCCAATCTGTTTTTTATTGCCAACACACTACTAAAGCTATCCAACATCAACAACCTCCCTCTAGGGCTAGGAATTATCACAAAAGAGGTGGTAGCGTAAAATTATAAGGGCTGGTTTCAAGGGGGTAAAATTAGGTTAGATCTTCCAAATCAAAGACAAACCCACAAATGCATAAACAATTAATAAATTGAGGGACTTTGCCTCCCAGGCCATTATGTGGCCCCCTTTCCATTCATCTCAACCATAAAAAATTTCCTACTTCCCATAGACTTAAAAAAAATTACTGAGAATATCAAAATACCTGGTGATAGAGCCTCCCAAATATAGTTTTTCCAAATTATAGGGTTTATACAAATAGAGATATAATAAAAAATTTATCAGCCACCTTAAAACAAAGTACTAAAAACCCCACAAAAATTCTATGGCACAACAAAAAGTCTCTAAATTTCTTAGCTCAGATGGTTTTAACAAGATATTTATGTTCTATATAGCTAATTACTACAAGTCTATAACTAAGACCAAAAGTATAATGACTCAACACATAAAACATAAATAAGTCCATTTTATAACCTTAATTTTTGGCTTTTGGGTTAATGAGCTCCTGCCCACCTCTATTTCTGTCTGTCCTAAAATATTGCATTGGTTATAAATCTTTTGGCTTTAAGTCTCTTGCCCACAGGGGTCCCATCAAGGGACTAAGTGGATCCTGAACAGGTAGCCACATCACCCAGACAGCAATATAAGTTTGGTCATTGATGCTGTCTCTGGCAATTCTCAGCCAAAAGGGAAAAATGAGAACTAAAAATAAAATCCTAAGCCCCCCAACTGACTGAACAAATCCCCTCCTGGCCAAGAGGACCTCAGAGAAACCTTAAAAATCAAGTTCCCAGCTGGGCATGGTGGCTGACGCCTGTAAATACTAGCACTTTGGGAGGCGGAGACAAGAGGATTGCCTGAGTCCACAGGTTCGAGACTAGCCTGGACAACTTGGCGAGACCTCATCTCTACAATAAATCAAAAAATTAGCCCGGTGTGATGGCACATGCATGTAGTTCCAGCTACTTGAAAGACAGAGGCGGTAAGATCACCGAAGCCCAGCAGGTTGAGGCTGCAGTGACCATGAAGCTGCTGCACTCCAGCCTGGGTGACAGAGTGAGACTCTGACTAAAAATAAAAATAAAAAACAAAAAAATCGAGTTCATGGCATGATGGAATAGGAGGTCAGACATGCCTCATTATACCCCCTCCTTTTGCTAATTGGACCCAACAACTGACCAACATTTATGTTATAATCGAGGTCATAAGACTGACAAAACAGACTCTCTGTGGCAATAAGATACCAAATTATGAAAAGGACCTGAGGCCATGCCAGGCAAAGGTTAAGTCAGCACTTTTTTTTTTTCCTTTTTCTCTAACAGCTTAAACAACCACCTTGGCCTTGAGATAAGCAATATTAAATCAATTGCAGCTCACCAACCTCTAGACACAGACTAGCTGGCTCCTCTGTTTCACAAGCCATAGCTATAGCTTTAATTGGACAAGAGATACAAGAGATGATTTCTATAACTTTCTCCTGATAAGAGACCATTGGCCATGGACTGATTCCGGCCAGTTTTACAAAGACTGCACATTTGAGTACCTTTTTGTCCCTGTTTCACTTTTTGGTCTGTAGTACCTAATTGTGGTACATTTAAGTGTTGAGTCTGTACCCCCAGAGTAAACATAAAACATATATAGCATGTGTGTTTATTCGATACACATGTTGGGACATCCTTCATAAATATTTATAGCTCCTCCTATAACCTATTAAATATACATTAGCCAGGCTCGGTGGCTCAGCCTGTAATCCCAGTGCTTTGGGAGACCGAGGTGAGTGGATTGCCTGAGCCCTCGGGTTCGAGACCCGCCTGGGCAACTTGGCAAGCCCTTATCTCTACAATAAATAAATTAATTAATTAACCAGGCATGGTAGCACATGCCTGTAGTTCCAGCTACTTGGAAGGCTGAGGCAGAAGGATTGCCGGAGCCCAGCAGATCGAGGCTGCAGTGGCCGGGAGTGGCTACTGCACTCCAGTCTGGGTGACAGAGTGAGACCCCAACTCAAAAAAAAAAAAAAATTAAATATACATATTTGCCCATCTCATTCAATGATAATTCCCTGTCCCCTGCCTCAAAGTGCCTACTTCTAATTTCAGCTGGAGGCTAAACTTCCAAGTCTGTCAGGATGGCCCTCTCACAGGCTGTAACCCTATAAAAATAAAGTCTTCTGCCCAATTTTTTTTTTTTTTTTTGAGTTGGAGTCTCACTCTGTCGCCCAGACTGGAGTGCAGTGGCCGCTCCCGGCCACCGCAGCCTCGACCTGCTGGGCTCCGGCGATCCTTCCGCCTCAGCCTTCCAAGTAGCCGGAATTATAGGCGCGCACTACCACGCCAGGCTAATTTTTTGAGTTGGGGTCTCACTCTGTCACCCAGACTGGAGTGCAGTGGCCACTCCCGGCCACTGCAGCCTCGATCTGCTGGGCTCCGGCAATCCTTCTGCCTCAGCCTTCCAAGTAGCTGGAACTACAGGCATGTGCTACCATGCCTGGTTAATTAATTAATTTATTTATTGTA
>CAUYQG010058326.1:0-19702 GCA_963574415.1 Tarsius wallacei
TTTGAGTTGGAGTCTCACAACGGAGTCCAGAATGGAGTGCAGTGGCCGCTCCGGCCACCGCAGCCTCGACCTGCTGGGCTCCGGCGATCCTTCCGCCTCAGCCTTCCAAGTAGCTGGAACTACAGGCGCGCGCTACCACGCCGGGCTGATTTTTTTTATTTATTGTAGAGATGAGGTTTTGCCTGCCCGCGGGCTCAGGCAATCCACTCACCTCAGCCTCCCAAGGCGCAGGATTACAGGCTGAGCCACCGAGCCCCGCTAGACCAAGTGGTCTTAACAGACATATAAAAAACCTTCTTCCCAACAGCAGTAGAATACTCATTGTTTTGTACCACATGGAAACTTCTCCAGGATAGAACATATGTTAGGCTACAAAACAAGTCTTAACAGACTTAAAAGTTTGAAACTTTATTTAGTTTTGTTTCTGACCACATGGTATTAAATTAGAAATTAATAACAGAAAAATCTTGGAAAATTCAAAAATATGTGAAAATCAACATGCTCATGAACATACTTGTAAACAACTAATCTGTCAAAGATGAAATCAAAACATAAATTAGAAAAATATCTTGAGACAAAAGACAATAAAAATATAACAAATCAAAACCTATGGGATGCAGCAAAAGTATTTCTAAGATGATACAATATAGCATTATTTTCCTACATTAACAAAGATGAAAGAATCCAAATAAATAGTTTAACATTATTTCACAAAGAGTTAGAAAATGAAACTGAACCCAAAGTTAACAGAATAAAAAAAAATAAAGATCAGAACACACATAAATAGGGAAAATAAAAACCATAAAAATTAATAAACCAAGAGTTGGTTCATTGAAAAAAAATTGACAGAATTTTAGCTTGACTAAGGAAAGAGAAAATACTCAAATAAATAAAATTAGAAATGAAAGTGAAGACATTACAACAAAGGACTCAGAAATAAAACTAATCATAAGTGAAAATTATGAACAATTGTATACTGACACATTTGATAACCTAGAGGAGAAGGATACATTTCTAAAAAAAAATATAACCTGCAAAGTTTGATTCAAGAAGCTTGACATGGAAAGCTTGAACACATAATAACAAAAAAATTAAAGAAGTAATTAAAAACCTTTGAAGGAAGAAAAGCCCAAGACCAGAAATCTTCAGAGCTGAATTCTACTAAATGTCCAAAGAAAAAAATATTGCCAATATGTCTTAAACTCTTCCAAAAAATAGAAGAGGAGACAATTTCAAACATGTTTTGCAAGGCCAACATAACCTTGATACCTAAACCAGACACTACAAGAAAAAGGAAATACAGGCTACTATCTCTGATCAACATCTATGCAAAACTCCTCAGTAAAATATTAGCACACTGAATTCTTCAACACACCAAAAAGTGTAGACATTATGACCAAGTGAGATTTATCCTTGGCATGTCAGACTGGTTTTACAAATGTAAGCTAACTAATGCAATATATCAAGTCAGGGGAATAAAATATAAAAACTACATTATTATCTTAACACAGAAAAATCACTTGATAAAATTCAGTATTGTTTCTTGATAAAAATTCTTAATGGTTTAGGTATACAAGAAATGCTCCTTAGCATAATGAAGTTCACCATGACAAATCCACAGCTAACATTATAAATCAATGAAGAATAACTGAAAGCTTTTCTACTAAGATACAGAAAAGCAGGGATGCTCATTCTCATCTCTTCAATTCTATATAGGTCTGAAAGTACCTATAAGATAAGACAATAAAAAGAAAATAAAAGGGATTCAATTCAGAAAGAAAGAAGAAAAATGATCTCTGTTCACAAATGACATGATGCTACATGTAAAAAAAAAAAATACCCCAATGGTTTAACAAATAAACTATTAGAACTAATAAATGAATACAGTAAAGTTTCAGGATACGAAATCACTATACTACTACTATCAGTACCAATTCTATACACAAATAAATATTTGACTGAAAAAGCAATAAAAATGATTCCATTTATAATATACCTGAGGATAAATTTAACCAAGGATATAAAACATTTGCAATCTGAAATTATAAAGCATTGGTATAAGAAATTAAAGAAGACACAAATAAATGGAAAGATATGTACGTGGATGGGTAGAATTAATATTGTTAGAATGTTCAAATTACCAAAGCAATATACAGATTTAACACAATTCCCATCAAAATTGCATTCTGTACAGAATCAGAAAAAAAAAATCCTAAAATTTGTCTGGACACACACACACACACACACACACACACACACACACATACACTCATAACCAAAATAGCCATAACCAAAGCAATATTGGGAACAAAAAGAAAAGCATAATGCCTTCTGATTTAAAATTATATTACAAACCCATAGTAATCAAAACAGTATAGTCCTTGATAAAAACAGAAGCAAAATCCAGTGAAACAGAGTAGAAAGCCAGAAATAAATCCATGCAGTTACAGTCAATTAATTTTTGTCAAGGGCAACAAGAGGACTCAATGGAAAATGAATAGTCTCCTTAATAAACAGTGCTAAGAAAACTGGATTTCCTCACACAAAAGAATGAAATTGGACTGTTATCTTACACCACACCCACAAAATAAACTTTATAGATAAAACCAAACTAAATAGTTAAAAGACCTAAATACAATGCCTAAAATCATAAAACACCCAGAAGAGACCATACAGGAAAACCTCTTGACATCTTCGGCAATCATTTTTTGAATATCACACCAAAAGCTCAGGCTCCAATTTAAAAAGTAAATAAAAATGACCACATCAAACTAAATTCCTTCTGCACAACAAAGAAAACAACACAATGAAAAGGCAACCCCTGGCCAGACTTGGTGGCTCAGCCTGTAATCCCACGCTTTGGGAGGCCGAGGTGAGTGGATTGCCTGAGCCTGCGGGTTCGAGACCCGCCTGGGCAACTTGGCGAGACCGCATCTCTACAATAAATCAAAAAAATTAGCGGGTGTGGTAGCGCGTGCCTGTAGTTCCAGCTACTTGGAAGGTTGAGCAGAAGCATAGCCGAAGCCCAGCAGGTCGAGGCAGCAGTGGCCGGGAGCGTGCCATTGCACTCCAGTCTGGGCGACAGAGTGAGACTTCAACTCAAAAAAAAAATTAGAAACCGCACCTTAACATGGCTCTACTAAAAACCTTACTCTAATCAGAAGACGTTTCGGGTAAACAGGTTTGATAACAATATAAAACCAATTAATGATCTGATGTTAGGGAAAAAAATGAAACAAACTCAAGGCCTATTCAGAGTAGGCATAACCAGACCCAAAATATTGACTCTTCTAAGGCTATTAAGTGGGAAAGCTATTTGTGAATGTCTTAGAAACTATAGGAGATCTTTAGCAACTGCAGCAAGGATTATTACAAAAATAAGTGTTCTTATTTTGAAAAAAAATGCAAGCATAATGAGATTTGAAAAAGACTGGAAGTAAGCAGTGGTTTATTTTAACATAATTTTAAAGCTGAAAAATAAAAAAAAGAAACCAGTTTACAGCCATATTTAAAAATAATTTTAACAAACAGTAGGTTAAAATATTTATATATAGACTTTTTTAAGATTTGAAAAAATCTTCATAAATATATATAAGTAAGATTGAGATTTTAAAAAATACTAGAAATAAATATAGATGAATATTTATCCATGAAGGAGCAGAATTTTCTAATCACAAAAATAATGAAAGATACTGCAAATAAAATTTGGTAACACTTCAGTTGCTAATATATTTTGCTCAGTGATGATGTAATATGATACTTGATATTTTGCTGAATATTTATAAACTTTTCTACATATATTCACTTCATATTCTACAAAAAGTTGAGACATCCTTTAAGTTAATAACCCTCCCATTACTACAAACATAAAATAAACAGCATCACCTATGTACTTTTCTTGCCAATAATGTTTAACCTAAATTCAATAAAGTCCATATTCAATGTCTAATTTAGAAAAAGTATAGATGATGGAGAAGCAAGTTAAATATGAAAAGATTGCAAAGTTAATGTCATGGAAAAAACAACAAATGAAACAAAACAAAAACAGAGAGAGTTATGTTCAAGAGTAAATGATATTGAGAGACATAATAAGCAAATTTAATCCATGGTACTTAAATAAATGCTGATAAATCCCGATTTTTAACCAGCAAATTATAGAAAATGTGTGAGGGGCAATTGGGCAAATTTGAATGTGGTCAGGGCATATGACAGTCAATAGCTTTATCAATAATGATATAAGAACTAATGAAAAGTTCTTTAAAATGTAAAATCACCTTATTAAATGCACAAATTAGAGAATAAGGAGATTATTATACCAAAATTGTAGAGAAAAGCAAAATCTAGGTTTGGAAGAACTTCTAAATTTGTGAAAGAGTTTCTCAGTCAAATATAGTAATGAAAGAAACTGTCAGCACCACACATGTAACCCTGACTGCAGTTTCAGTGTGCTCTAAACAACTTCTAATTGTATTTGTATCTTTTGAATGATGTTTTATTCCCAGGAGGGGTTTCTCCGATCATGCATGAGTAGACTAGAAGTACTAGGTAATTAGCAACTCCAAGCAACCTTCAAAATATGAATGATGAAAATTAATATGTTAAAAGTCCAGTTTCCTTGACCCTTAAGCGGAATGATGTGTATGTTTTGTACCATTTCCCAGATTCTCTCTGTGGGATTAAGCTTCAGTTGTCACTTACAGTGACAGAATTATAATGCCTTCTTCAATGTTGGCTTTCTTTTTGTATGTTAATTCTCAACTTCCCTGAAACGATTAGACTTGAATCACTGCCTTTGGTTCTGAATCTATGGAAAATCACAAAAAGAGACTGGATACCAAAATTTGCTCTAAAAGCAAATCCTCAGCTTCCCAAGTTGATTTCTTCACTGGCCAGATGGCAAGGGCAATGATGTTGATGCTAAGTGGAGACGGTGATCCTGCATCATCCATGGCAAATTGTAACGCCACAATTTCAAGACCCTCGTTTGTGAAGAATTGAAATGTGCTACACATGGGAAATGCACTGGCTTAACTCATATCTCCAGCATTTGAGACATACGATGGCAATAGTAAGGAAAGGGCTGAAAAGCAGCTATACTCTGTTCTGCAGTGACAGTGTGCTAAAGGGAGAAATGGGAAGGTTAAGTTAGTCAATGACCAAAGCAAAAGATGGTGAGAAAGTCAGAAGGCCTCAATGACAGCATTTTATTTTTTAATTTCCTTTTTTAAAAATTTTAAAGACATGGGAGTACAATTCTGGGTTAGGTACATAAGTGGTCATCATGCAGGTAAAATTTGAGCATTCTTTTGGTCCCCACTTTGCCTGGTTTGAGATCAGGTACTCTTCCTGATGTTATGTGTCCCCCCACCCCTGGCAGTGTCCCACTACTGCCAATCCTTTTCTTGCAGTATTATGATAAATGTTCAGGACATACTTATGAGTGAGCACATGTGGTACTCACATCTTTGTTCCTGTGATAAGATCACTCAGTATTATAGATTCTAAATCCACCCAAGTTGCTGTGAAGTCCATGATTGTGTCTTTCTTTATGGCTGCATAATATTCCATCATGTATATTTACCGAATTTAAAAGACCTTTATTTCCAAACCTGGAGTTCAGATGGGGTAGAAAACTAAGCCCATGTTCTGATTTTGACAATATCAAAAGAAGGTTTAATGAACTGTTGCAATATACCTGCAATACTAAGACCAAGATACATCCAGGGATGGAGTAAGATCCTAAGATACTGGATGGGGACACCCACATAGATCCACTTGATTGCTTTCAAAGATCAGATTCCTCTGAATCCTCTGGGCTTTTGGAAGTGGCTGCCTCCTCTTTGCTAGAAGAGTACAGCCTTCCTTAGCCTGCAGGCCATGCAGACTCTCACCCAACGAAATAGATATACCATATTATGTAACTTTTCAAGTTTATCTATACCTCTTTTCATGGATCAAGGTCAATAAATCCTGAAGAGACAACAAAGTCCAATTATAAAAGTACCCTCTCTCCTTTTGAAGAAAATTTACTCTAACAAAAAGAATTGTGAGATCATGTTTTTGAATGGATCATAAGTTTGCTGAACTGGAGTTAGGTGTGGGAGTATGTGTGACACAATAACTGACTGGATATGAGAGGTTTCACTAATAGTGGAATACTAATAGTGTTACATGTGATTCAGGGTTTTTGTTCCAGCAAGTATACTTACAGCTTATCTTCGTGCACTGCTGAGATGTCTACATGAAGTTTAGAAAAAAATGACGACCTATGAGGTTTTGAGCAAATGAGGTTTTGAAGAAATGCATAGGCAGAATAAGAAAGAGTTCAAAGGACTCAGAGAGGGGAGCATGCTAGAATAGATTTACTTCTTAAGTTTAGAGAACTATCAGTTATTTATGTTGTGAAAGGTTCGGAAAACTTCCTTCATTTAAGCAAAAGGGAGATGCTAGTAATGTCCTTATTGAGAAGGTCTATAGTGACTGATCTTTGTATGCAAGTGATGGTATTTCTTCTTCTCCAGAGGAAAAATGGATGTAATTAACACAGTAAGTAGCAAACCGGAATGGCGACCTAGAGGTACTGAACATCACAGATCTGTGGTGATGGCCACAGATTTTATACCTTGAGCCTCAGACTTATGCCATTGTTTAAAAGGGTGGTTGGAACCCCTGAGAATTAACTCTACCAAGCAATTCTTTCACTAGGGATCCGACATACAAGGATGCCTTCCTCACACAACTTGAGTGAGAATATGTTGAGCCCAGTAGATATATAAAGCCTTCGTCAAGTGGCTTCCTCAAAGTGGTTTAAAGTGAAAGAGACCCAAGGACCCACCTTATGTTTATATACCTGGTCCTTGAAAGCATAACAGGAGTAGTTACAATTAACAGCTTTCAGAAGTCCAGAACTGTTCCCTTGATATCCAGGAATATCCATAATGGTAGAAATGTCCAAATCAAATCTGAAATTACTCCTTGTCCTGGATAGAAAAATGATAAGCGATGGCACTTTTCAGGCAGAATGCAAAGATTAGTGCCACAATTGAAAACTTAAAACATGTAATGTTATGATCTTCATTATTACATAAAAAAGTGTTCATTATTATTTCTTTAATCATACATATTAAGGAGTCATTTAATTGACTATTAACAAGATCTGACATTTTCATAGATATGAGATAAAAATTAAAATGAATGTGTATATTTTTATAAGTTGCTGAAGAATAATGAAATTCCTATTTACAAGCATTATTTGTAACTGTTGTTGAAGTGAAAATACAAAGTCTATGAATTCACAAGTTAAGTGCCATTTTGGAAGATGAAAACTATTTTTCCATTTGTTGAATTTAAATATACAAAAATGTTGAACATGCAATTGAAAGTGTCTTTTTTAAAGCAGTTATACTTGAAGAGAAGGGAAAAATAATCGGGCTTTTCTTCTGAAGACCCAGAACTTTCTTATCTGTAGATTACCTAAAAGCTAGTTATTTTTATATGCAAGAACCAGTGCAAATGACTAACAGAGGACCATTGTGTTGGTCTGTACTTTTACAACTGCATTTTAACTTCTTGCAGAGTTCTTAAAGAAAGTACTATAATGTGCATTGCCCACGTAGAGGAAAAATTCATACTTCTATTCTTAGATGAGTGTTTCATAAAAGCTCTTTACTTTTTCTTTCTTGGAACAGCTTGTGGTGGCTCTATTCCAAATCAATTATGGGTTTAATGGTCAACTAAGCTAAAATATGTTATATGCCATTTTTCAAAAAGTTTCTTTTTGTTCTTTAAGATTGGTTGATATTTAAACATATCTATTATAAGATAAAAACTATATTATATGAGCAACAGCTTATCAGTTAACATACATTTGTACCTTGTAGGAGACATGGTTGATTACCTCATACTTCCCTTGTTTTCTAACAGAGTTCTTGTCTGACTCTGAAAAGCATCTCTCATGACACCTTAAGCAGAGAGACAACTGAGCCACCAACAACATCTCCAGAAGAGACCCCAGAATTTTAAAAAATAAGCTCATCTGCCTTGATAATATTTGGATGTGATCAAATTCTGGCGGTTAAAACATCAGGGGAAATCTGTCTCTGAAAAAAAGTTTTATTTTTCTCTGGAGAAAACCACGGGCAAAACTGGTCACCCATCTCTCTTCCCTGGGGTGGGAATTCCTGAATTGTATTAGCCATTTTGGAAGAATCCAAAAGATTAAATGAATATAGAGCATGACAAATGGGAGAGACAGAAAGACCAACCTGTCATTAAGCTTAGCATATTTTTATGTGTGTGAAATCTATTTCCTTATAATAAAGTTAGCTTGACTTGAGTTGTCTGCTATAGGTAAAAGAATCCTGCATATATAATAACTACATATTTTATATTGCTATTTGTTTCATTGTACTTTTTTCTTTTTATTTCATATTTTCCAGATGCTTATGCATTCACTTCCAAAGTCAATAGCGTCTTTTTAACATTATAGAGTACTAAGATCAAAATTAATGTCAGAAATCTTATGATCCAATGTTATCTAGAACTGCTTTTCTCTTTGAAAAAAGTGGTATATAGCTCAATAGTAATAATAACTACTATTTATTGACCTTACAATGTGCCCTAAACTAACCAGTCATGGTGGCTCAAGCCTGTAATCCCAGCACTTTGGGAGGCCGAAGTGAGAGGCTTGCCAGAGCCCATGGGTTTGAGACCAGACCTCGTCTCTACAACAAATCAAAAAATTAGCCGGGCATGATGGCGCATGCCTATAATTCCAGCTACTTGGAAGGCTGAGGTGGATCGCCTGAGCCCAGCAGGTCGAGGCTGCGGTGGCCATCAGCATGCCACAGCGCTCCAGCCTGGGAAAAAGAGTGAGACTCTGACTCAAAAAACAAACAAACAAACAAACAAACAAACAAAAACAATGTGCCATAAACTGCTAGGAACTTTTCACATGTTATTTCTACTTGACTCTCACAAACTCATAAAGTTGGCATTATTTCTTTCTTTTTGTCTTCCTGGACTACTCAGTAGAAGGCATTATTTCTTTATACAAATAAAAAAGCTGGAACTCATAGAAGTTAGGCAGCTTACGTTGAGTTAATCACATTATTTAATGGAAGGGCCAGGATTTGAATACAGGTGTCACTTATTCTAAAGCCCTTAAACTTCCTCATTGTTATTAATTTCATGAAACAGAAAAAGATGTGCTATCCTGCGATAACTCAAGTTAGTTGCCATCTGGATTTCCTCTGAACTATTTTGATGATAAGAAAAAATTTTCCATTACCTGTGTGGGAAAATAATGTGCACTCATTTACTGTGGTAAAAATGAAAACATGATTATATTATCCATATTTTGCTGCAGTAAAGTTGCAAGACAAATCTTAGTATTATAGTAGATTATAGTAACGAACATTTATTTCTTGTTTACACTAGCTTTTTTTTAATGTTAAAAGTCTGTGAATTAGCTGAGGCAGTCCTGCTCTTGGCTGCAGGTTGGATTCATATGTGCTCTGCGTGCCTCACTTTCTGGGGCTGGAAGCTACCTGGGACACACATGGTATTCTCACAACAGATGGCAGATCTCAAGGCCTGCAAGGAACTCTTAAAGCCTCCACTGAGAAACATCCTACTGGGGCACTCAATTGGCCGAGGCATGTATGTCGGAGTGTGCATCAATGGGGCAGGAGCCTGTACTGTTTTTGTGGTAGTAATGGAGGGAAAGGAAAGAGTGAATATTTGCAGAAATAATATAATCTACATTAAATACCAACATATCATATGTAGCTACAATGTCTAAAATCCAATGACTCATTTGTATTCCATTATACTTATTTCTTATCATTAGTGAAATACAGGTTTGTACAAAAAAACACTAAAAAATTCCCAAAATGCTATAATATAAACACTAAAATCCGCATTTCACTGCAATAAACACTGAATTTTATTTTTTATGGATTTTACGAAAACATTTATATAACTATCTAATCTATTTAAAAATTGTATAGTATATATTAAAATCCATCTGTGAAAAGTAAGACACATGGACACTTAACCCCCCTCTCCTTTATTTTTTTATTTTGAATAAAAATAATCATGGAAAACCAATTACACATTATGTACACACAATTATCTGAGTTTAATAACTTGCAATTATGCTATTTAGGGTTAGTTTTAACTTAAACAGTCTATTCTTCTTATACGAGAATTCTCTAGTTAAAAAGGTTAGTGTGGCTGCTCAGTTCTATTGAAATAAAAACTTTAGACAAATTAAATTTAACAGAGTTTATTTAAGCAAAGAAAGATTCATGAATTGGGCAGCACCCTGACCCAGTAGAGACCTAGAGAGCTTCCCTCAGCTGTGTGGGCAGGCAGTATTTATAGAAAGAAAAAGGAAGTGACATACAGAAACAGCTTGACTGATTACAGCTTGTCATTTTCCTTAATTAAGCAAAGTGCGATTAAACATTTGCCTTATATGGACATAGTCTGATCAGTTGGGAGCTTATTATTGGCTGAGGCTCAGCTGTTTGTTTCACGAATATCCAGTCATGCCCTGCAAAATGACACCTTGGTCAAGATGGACCACATATGCAACAGTGGTCTCATAAGATCATACTAGAACTGAAAAATTCCTATCACCTTGTTGTGTTGTAGCCATCATAATGTTGCAGGGAAATATATTACCTTTTCTATGTTTAGAGATACAAATACTTACCATTATGACAGTTACCTGCAGTATTCAGTATAGTAATATGCTGTACAAGTTTACAGCCTTGGAGCAATAGGTTTATATCATATAAGCTAGATATGTGGTAGGTGAAAATATCTACGTTTTTGTAGGTATACTATATTGTTCACACAATAATACAATCACCTTTTTCATTTTGCATTTCTTAGAATGTGTCCTTGTGGTTAAGTGACTCATTATTGAACTCTTAAGTTACATTGAGGTTTGTTTCCATACTAAATTAGGTTGCAATTTGCTTTGTACATAGACACCTTTAGGCAAAATTTAATTTAATTCAGTAGTTTCAGCATCTTGATGGATTATTTTCCCTTTCTACTTTCATTTCCAGACTCTCTTCTATCATTTCACGTGGCTAAGCACAGTCAGAGGGCTTGATCTTTCTGAGGACACTTTCACCTCTTTCCATTTGGTTTTAGAATCCTCACCACATGGGATCCTAGTAACAGGGGAGAGCCAGGGATGTTCTTCTTAAGCAAATATCAGTGTGATAGAAGGAGCTACATGTACTCTCACCATAAAGCCTGGCAATGAACAATAATGAAGGAACTCTGAAGCACAGGAACAAGAAGATTGTTTTCTCAGGAAACTTTTTTTTTCCCACAAATTCTAGCATTATCAAAAATGAATACATGTACCCAGAGGCAGAGGAAATTCACAGAAGATATATTAACACCTTCATGTTACCTGTAATCTGTGATAGGGATTTTCTCAGTAGTATTATGGCTGAAGATGCTTTTCATTATTGTCTTAGATGCATTTGATTAAATAAGAATTGTTGGAGAGAATAAACATATACAACAAATGATTTTAGCTTACTGGCTTGCATATGACTCCACCTGGCATCCTAATGAAATAACTTCAGTGCAACACAACCTATGTATACATCTACTTTTATTTTTAAGGTGTTTTTATTTTTTTTATTTTTTATTTTTATTTTTATTTTTGAGTTGGAGTCTCACTCTGTCACCCAGACTGGAGTGCAGTGGCCGCTCCTGGCCACTGCAGCCTTGACCTAGTGGGCTCCGGCGATCCTTTCGCCTCAGCCTTCCAAGTAGCCAGAATTACAGGCACGCACTACCATGCCCGGCTGATTTTTTTATTTATTGTAGAGATGAAGTCTCACCAAGTTGCCGAGGCGGGTCTCGAACCCACGGGCTCAGGCAATCCACTCACCTCAGCCTCCCAAAGGGCGGGATTACAGCCTGAGCCACCGAGCCCGCCCTAAGGTGTTTTTAAAAGCAATGAAAAAGATAATATGTATGGTCTAGTTTGCAAGTAGATACATTGTTGGTGAATTTTGAGATAAACATCTCAAAAATGTCATTGAGTAGTTCAGTTTTCATTTCAACATCTGGTTCATTTGGATGTATGAAGTAATCTATGAAGAAGGTAACTGTACAAGACAATTAAATTCAATTTGCCTACCTTATATTTATTTTTAAATATTTTAATATATTTATATTATGATATGCTTTATACTTATATGTTAAGTTTACTGTATACTTATATAGAGACTATAGTTCATATATTTATTTATAAATATTATTGAAATAATCATTTTCAGGTAAATGAAAATTAAAAATCTTCATCGATATTCCTTGAGAGAATTTTTATGATAAATAGTTAAGAATTGCCTACTTATTCATATTTATGCTTCTGCTAAATTCATTAAGCTACTTATTCTTTTTTTTTTGTTGTTGGAGTAGCACTCTGTCACCCAGGCTGTAGAGCAGTGGCAAGTTCACGGCCACCGCGGCCTCAACCAGCTGGGCTCACAGGTGATCCTTCTGCCTCAGTCTTCCGAGTAGCTGGACTCATAGACACGTACCACCACACCTGGCTAATTATTTTTCTTTTATTTATTTTAGAGACGAGATCTTACCAAGCTGCTCAGGCTGGTCTCGAACCCCTGGGCTCAGGCAATCCTTTCGTCTCCACCTCCCAAAGTGCTAGGATTACAGGAGTGAGCCACAGTGCCCAGTCAAGCTACTTATTCTTAATTACCTCTTTGTAGTATAAGAATTCCCTTAATAAAAACACGAATATATCCGATTCTGTCATTAATCCACTTGTAATTTTATTTTTATAAAATTAAATAACAAAATATTTATCTATTTTATTCATATTTTTCAAATGTTATTTTGTGTATGATTAATTTTTTTTATCGGTGATACTATGCCTTACCATTTTTAAATTCTCCATCCTACCAGAAATTTGAAATGCTCCAGAGTTATAAAAAGGAATTTTTTTCTTCTGAAAAGTGAAAGGAAAGAAAGATGGGACGTGAGCTGCATGTGTCTTTCATAAAAGGTAGGTGATTTTTCACACACCTTAGATAGAAATTCTCAGGTCCTGGCAAACATCTCCAAGTTGAAAACACAACAATGGAGGAAAACCAATTGGGAGTAGCTGTGGCACAAAATAAATAGATTTAAAAAAAAATACTTTCACAAGTGAAAATTTTATGCCTTAAAATATTTCCACACAGAAAATAATTCCTAATAAAGATATTTTACTTTTTATTGGGAGATTAGTTTTATCCAAAATCAGATATAAACCAAGATTTCCATGGCAGAAGAATGAGAGGTTTCAGTTTAAGATTTTACGATTGACTCCCGAACTTTAGGGTTTTCTGAAAAACAAAACAAAGCAAAAGTCACCTAGTAATGAATGGAATAAATTATTTTTAATTAATGAATTAATAATCTCACTGACCTGTGATCTATTCAAATTAATGGATTTATCCCTATATCTGTCAAGATTTTTGATAGGAACTACTGATTTCTGTAAAACAACCCTCATTGGGAATACCATGAAATTATACAGAAAGAGAAAGGAAACATTCATTCTAACAAATATACCCTTGGAAAAGGTAGCCTAAATAAACCCGCTGTGCCCTACTCAAGTGTCAATCTATTTATTGCTAAAATGATCAGTCCCTAGCTTTTGCTCACAATACGGATTTTAATATAATTTAGACTATTTTTTATGTCAGCACTCCATTGCCAATATGTACTCAAGCTTTTCTCTTTTCCTGTCTCTCTCTTTTTATTATCTGTGCTTATTTGACTTCATGCTTTTTGTTTGTGTGGATCAGGAGGAACATGATGATGACACTATTGACATTATGGATAGATGATTCTTGTTGTAGGGAGCTTTCTGTGCATTTTACAATATTTAGCAACATCTTTGGTCTCTACTCACTAGAAGCCCTCCAGTTGCAAAAGAAATTGATTTGTGGCATTGCTAAATATCTTCTATTGGGGGAGAAGCAAAATTTTTTTCTGCTAATAACTACTGACATATAAGAATTTTCAGGATTGTCTTGGTGTATATCATCTCTCTCCTGTTTCTATATTTGCAGAACAACTAACTCAGTTACATACACAGCCCATGCACATAAAATACTGAACCGAAAATCCTTGACTGTGAAGTAACGAGGCCAAGTGAAAGACATAATGACTATTTGTGATTTGGATGCCTTTGTTCTAAACATTAAATTTATGTTTTTGCATATTTAGAATAGTGACAATCACAAAGTCTAATCATGCAAACTTCCACTGGGATCAAAGTCAAGTAAGTAATTAGTTTATGTCCCTCATCAGTATAGTTGAGAAACTCAAATAGAGTGGAGAAGATTGTTCCACAAAGATGAGAACGTTCATGACCTTAGGACTTGGTATGAAGCTTACTTTAGGCATTGCTTCCCATTGATTTCATTGAATTTAATTCCTACAGAGTACACGGTTTCAGGCTTCATAAGTGCAATTCTATCTTTATAGGTGCTTCTCAGAATTAATTGCTATTTTATAGGTAATTACCATTTATATAATTAGATTAGGAAAGTCGGTCATTTAAAAGATGCCTAAAATTGAACAGTGACATTTTAAAGACTGACACGGGCATCATGTTTCTGAAATTGTCTTAAAGCCCTTGTGGACATGGGGGAAGAGATGAGAAAGGACGTTACCAAAAAAGTAGGCTTGTTCAAAGGAGCTTCAACTTTAAAAGAACTGTAAGAGTTTTACTTTGCAGTTTTCTGATTTTTTGAAGCCTCTAATATCTGCATATTCTGAAACAGCTTCTTTTCAAATAAATGTGAGTTATATATTAAAGTGTGAGTAATTTTGCTTCCTTCAGGAATTAATTGCTGGGCACTAAGTAAACGAGATAGCAACCCTATTCATTATGGCCTGTATGCCGACTCCTGCCTGATAAAGCTCCCCTGTCGTCTCTTGCACCTGTTCTGAATTGACATCCAAATGCTCTTTTCCCTGGGGCTTCTTTTCAAAATATTTGCTTAGAAGAAAGGTGACGCCTACTCCCAGCTTTGACATTCTAGTAATATCCTCACGGAGATCTGGGGCCATTAAATGTCCTTCCAGAGATGATTGAGGTTGCTATACTCACACTTCCAGAAGTTTACTGTTAATCCACCAACCTGGAATACATAATGAGAAAATATATTAGTTGACCCAAAGATTAATAAAGAATTTAAACACATTTTATATAGGTAATATAAATGTTAAAGTCAATTAAAGTTCACTAACATACATATATATTAATATATTAGTATGCAAAATCATACCCATTGCAATTTTCAAAGTCTTTGTGTTTTTTCCAAGATTAGGCTATCTTTAGAAATCTAGCGCTATAAAAGTAAATAATGATTACATACATGAAGGACTATGTTATTTAAATGTCGATAAATGAGACCACTCATTCTAACTAAACAGCTTTTGTGGCTTTAATTCTTACTGACTTTTACATCTATTTCTTATCAGGCTGAACATAGTTTATTACTAAAAATTAAGAAGAAAATAACATTTAGAACAACAGAAACTATGAACCTAGCAATAGTTCACATTCCCTGCTGGAAGAGAAAGTTTAAAAGTTTACATATATATGTATATATATATGTATATAGTTAGATTGATAGATATAGATATATATAGATATATAACTTGTTGCTTTAGGCAATAATTTAAGATGTTTCAATTATTAAATTAATTATTCGCTATAGTTTGTCATTTTTTTAGAGCATCAAATTTATTTTGCCCTGTGTTTTGTGAGCTACTAACTTTAGTCAAAACAGGCTAGCTTGATAAGTGAAGAAAAAGTGTAGCCAAATACAGGGTGTTGATTTACAAAATTGGAAATTTTGCAAATATGTCAAAATATCATCCTCACTGATGACCAAAGTGCCAGAAAACACGATCCATAGTTATTTGTTTGGTTTAAGGTGCAATCTACTGAAAGTAACTTTGAAACATAAAGGTATAAGAAAAGTGGGGCATATATGAAATTACTAGTGTTCATTATCAAATAAGCAGGTATAAGTTATCAGATTAGTGATCTAACAATGATGATAATTTTAAATTTCTTAAAAATAGAGAAATTCAATGACATATTCAAGGTAAATAGAAATGAGAATGATGTTTTTGTTTATAGTTTTAATAAAAATAAAGTCAATGTTGACTTAAAAAGGTGACTTTTTTTTAAAACCACCAATACTGGATGCAGTTCAAGCTTCTTAACATGGAACACAGGGTCCTCTGTGATATCATTTTTTTTCTGGCTCCTCATTAATAGAGACCAGGAAATCTTTATTTTAATCTTATTTTGCCCCAGGCTTAAGCTGAAACATAGCTGTATATGTTAGTTTATGCAAAAAAAAAAGTTGCTTATACATTTTAAAAATTTACTTATTTACTATGTCTTACTTGTAGTATTGCCAACTTCTATGCCTTTCCCACATTCAATCAGTCAGGCATTCTTACTACTTCAAGAAAAGTATATAAGAGAAAAAAGAAGTTAAACTATAAGTCATTTTTGAAACTTTAAATTTCAATAGCTTGTGCCCAGAAAAGAATAAAAAGGATACAACGTTTTTGAGAAAATGATTAAGAATCCTGTTACTCCTGGCAACCACTCTTTTTCCTGTATCTCTTCCCACGTATCCTAGAGGTGAATAAGATTTCCTGAACAGGAAGAGAAATTGAGGAGAGGAAGGAGTATTGAGTGTTAAAGAAAGGTGCTCTGTATGCTCTTCTTTGGACAAATCTCAAGCATAAAAGAGACCTGCTTCTCATTTTCTGTGAACAGTCCTTGGGAGATGGTAGGAATGTAGACATCAGAACATAATGCACAATATTTCTAAGCATACAGGATCTAAAAAGATTCACAGACTTTCCAAACATTTTGCCTGAATGTCCCTTAAAATAATAATTAATTTACCAATGACAGAGAACCAATAAAACCCATGGTCTCCTCAAGAAATGCTAGCACAGATATAATTAATCAGACAATTACCTAATGAACACTTATGTGCCAAACATTTTTATACACAGTGAAACATAGCAGTGAACAATGCACACAAAAAGTCTACCTTTTCAGAAAGTACATTCTAATGGTAGGTGGGTAATATCAAGAACCAGATGTTCATTCTTAAATGCTCAGCATGATGCAAAACTTCCAGAACTTGAATTCAACTCTCAGGGAAATGAAAGTCTGTGTAAGTGCACACAGATAATAGACTATGATAAAAAGTAACATCATACTTGGAGAAGTATGCCAATTAAGTTACTTTAGAAAATCATGTAAAATTATAATTTATTGAATACCTAAGTCTGTAGACTGAGGATAATATCTAATCCTGATTATATATACCATGTGTTCTGCTAGAAATTGAGGGAACAAGCATTTCTAAAATATTTTCTTATGTTGCTGATGTTGTTGTGATATTTATTGAGCACATTGAATGGAGTTCACAAGCTAGAGAATATAGTGTAGTCTTCCAATGTTCATAAATTCCTTCAATCTTTAAAAAGAATGATAGTCCTAAATATTCTTTCATATTGAGTCAAAGTGAAAATATACAAAAGTTCATCAAGGACCCCAAACCAAAGATCATTAACTATGTATAGCAATAAGACATGCCATGCTTCACAGAGTTAAAACAAAAATCCTAAAATTCCCATAGAACTGAAAAAGAGGGCCCAAATAGCCAAAACGTGCCTAAGCAAAAACAAAAACAAAACAAAACAAAGCTGGAGGCATCACATTGCCTGACTTCAAATTATACTACAAGATGATAGTAACCAAAACAACATGATGCTAGTATAAAAATAAGCACATAGATCTATAGAACAGAATAGAGAACCTCAGGATAAAACCACATACCTACAACCAACTGATTTTTGACAAAGTTGACAAAAATAAACAATGGGAAAAGGACACCCTATTCAATAAATGGTACCGAGAAAACTGGCTAGTCATATGTAGAAGAATGAAACTGGATGCCTGCCTTTAAATATATATACCTATTAACTCAAGAGGGATTAATTACTTAAATATAAGACCTGGATATATAAATATTCTAGAATAAAATTTAGGAAAAACATTCTGACATTGGTCTAAGCAAATAATTTATAATGAAGACCTAAAAAGCAAATGTAAAAGCAAAACAAAATAAAACAAAGATCAGTGGAACTTAATTAAACTAAAGAATTTTTGCATAGCAAATGAAACCGAGTAAACAACCTACAGAATGGGGGAAAATATTTGCAAATTATGCATGCAGTAAAGGATTCATCTATAAAGAATTAAACAATTACAAAAAAATACCATTAAAAGTGGGCAAAAGAAAAGATTAGATATTTTTCCAGAGGACACATACAAATGGTTAAGAAATATATTAAGAAATGCTCAACTGCATTAATCAAATAAATGGAAATTAAAATCAAAATAAGACATTATCTGACCCCGTCAGAATGGCTGTTCTTAAAAAGAAAAAAAAAAAATATTGGTGAGGATTTGGAAAAAAGGAGAACTTACACATTTTTAGTAGAAAAATAAATTTATACACTCTCATGAGAAACAGTGTGAAGATTTCCCAAGAACTAGAAATAAAATGACCATTCGATCCAGGAATCCCATTACTGGATATCAACCCAAAGGGAAATAAATCATTGTATCAAAAAGATACTTGCTCTTGTACGTTTATTGCAGCCCTATTCACAACAGCAAAGACATGGACACAGCCTAAGTGTTCATCAATGGGAAGAAATATGGTATATACATTTATATTACAGAATAATACTCAGCCATATAAAAAGAATGGCTTCATTTCTTTTGCAGCAACATGCATGCAACTGGAGGCCCTTATCCTAAGTGAAATAACACAGAAAGAGAAAGCCAAATACTTCATGTTCTCACTTATGAGAGATAAACAATGGGAACACATGGACATACAGAGTGGAATAATGAACGCTGGAGAATATGAAAGGTGGGCGGGCGGGAGGGTGTAGGGGATGAAATGTTACCTATTGGGTACAATGTACGCTATTTGAGTTATGAGTACACTAAAAGCCCAGACATCATCATGTCACAATATATGCATGCAAGAAATCTGCACTTCTACCCTTTGAAGGTATAAAAATAAAAATTTGAAAACGATAATTTACAGTGCAAATAAATTCTTCGTATATAATATGTAGATCAGTATAATTTTGTCATCTTGAAATATTTTCTGGAAAATACTTGTAGTTTGGTGGGCTAAAATTGTATTTTCACTATATAAGTAACGTTAGTAATATTCTTTATCTACAATGTTATGTAAAATATATAAAATTAAAAAATTATTTAAACTGAAATGTGATTTACATATAAATTCTCTATTTTAAAGTACACAAGTCAGTAATTTTTTTTTTTTTTTTTTGAGTTGAAGTCTCACTCCGTTGCCCAGACTGGACTGGAGTGCAGTGGCCGCTCCCGGCCACCGCAGCCTCAACCTGCTGGGCTCCAGCAATCCTTCCGCCTCAGCCTTCCAAGTAGCTGGAACTACAGGCGCACGCTACCACGCCGCTAATTTTTGATTTATTGTAGAGATGAGTTCTCGCCAAGTTGCCTAGGCGGGTCTCGAACCCGTGGGCTCAGGCAATCCACTCA
>CAUYQG010058327.1:0-12780 GCA_963574415.1 Tarsius wallacei
TTTTTTGGAGCCGGGCTCGGTGGCTCAGCCTGTAATCCCACGCCTTTGGGAGGCTGAGGTGAGTGGATTGCCTGAGCCCGCGGGTTCGAAACCCGCCTGGGCAAGCGAGACCTCATCTCTACAATAAATCAAAAAATTAGCTGGGTGTGGTAGTGCGCGCCTGTAGTTCCAGCTACTTGGAAGGCTGAGGCGGAAGGATTGCCTGAGCCCAGCAGGTCAAGGCTGCGGTGGCCGGGAGCGGCCACTGCACTCTAGTCTGGGTGACAGAGTGAGACTCCAACTCAAAAAAAAAATATATATATATATATATATATTTTGGAAAAATTTGTATTTTTTAAGAGATGGAGTCTTGCTATGTTTCCCAGGCTGGTCTTGAACTCCTGGGCTCAAGCGATCCTCCCACCTCAGTCTCCTGAGCAACTGGGATTACAGGCTTACAAGTCACTGAGCTGGGCATCTCTAAAATTCTTAAAGAGCAGATGGCAGGCCAGGCTCACACCTGTAACCCCAGCACTTTGGGAATCGAGAGGAACTGCCTGAGCCCAGGGCTTGAGACCAGGCTGAGCAACTTGGTGAGACCTTGTCTCTACAATAAATCAAAAAATTAGCCGGGGGTGGTGGCATGCGCCTATGGTTCCAGCTACTTGGAAGACTGAGGTAGAAGGATCACCTAAGCCCAGCAGGTCGAGGCTGGAGTGGCAGCGAGCATGCCACTGCACTCTAGCCTGGGTGACAGTGAGACTCCCCCCAAAAAGAAGAGCAGACAGTCATTGTTCTTAGATGCAGGAATCTTTTTGGGATAACTGGTTTAGACTCACACTGAAGGATTTAAGGGAGCAGTATTCATTTCATTGTAAAATTCTTTTCTGTTTAAGAAACTGCTTATGATTTAAAAAAAAACACAGAAAACTCACCGCAGAGCCACTAAACTAAGGCAACCATTTAAACTACTGTTCCAAAATGGCACCCGGCAATCTTTCTATATGCGACCGGTGTTCGTGATTTCTTAGACCAAAGAGAACTGATTGTGTTATCTGCATTTCTGCCTTAGCAAAAAGTTATAATGCAAAGTAATCTTTTTACCTTTTCAGGGCAATCATGCTTTGGTTCCTTCTATAAGACATCAACATAAAAATAAAGCTAGCTGGGCTCGGTGGCTCAGCCTGTAATCCCGCGCCTTGGAAGCCTGAGGTGAGTGGATTGCCTGAGCCCGTGGGTTCGAGACCCGCCTGGGCAACTTGGCGAAACCTCATCTCTACAATAAAAATAAAAAAATTAGCCGGGCATGGTAGCACGCGCCTGTAGTTCCAGATACTTGGAAGGCTGAGGCGGAAGGATCGCCGGAGCCCAGCAGGTCGAGGCTGCGGTGGCCGGGAGCGGCCACTGCACTCGTCTGGGTGACAGAGTGAGACTCCAACTCAAAAATAAATAAATAAATAAAAAATAAAAATAAAAATAAAGCTACATTGCCTGGTTCTGTGCCCATATCCCATTAATGGACAGTGTCTCTCTGACCCAGTGTTTCCAGAAATTGAAATCAATACATTTCACAACTCATTCAGCCTTTCACAACAATTTCACAACAATTCAGCCTTGTTTTTTTCACCCAATGCATAGAGTTGAAGTGTTAAAACTTGTGCCTCCAGTGAGCAGGTACCCACTGTGTCCTCTGCAGAAGAAATGCCTATATATCTGCAAGTGAAACCCTCTGGCATTCTGTAGATGTTTTCTCCCATCAGTCCCTTGCACACCTATTTGAAAGAAATTCCTACAGAAAAAGAGATTATTAGTATGGATAAAGACAGCTGGGTCGCAGGCAAATGTAGCTGACTTGCCCAAGACCATCCATTAAGCCCAGATTCTCATTGAAAACCCCAGTTCATTATTACATTATGTATTTTCACCTCTTTCTGATAACCGTAATTTTTTGCATGTCTGACTTTTAAGAACTAAATCTTTACAAACAGAAAATGAACATGGTTTCTCTTTCTCTTTCCTCTAAATATTAAGCTTTCTTATAGCAGGAGAGAATCTGTGTCATGCCTGTTCTCTTCCCATCCCTGGACCCTCTGTCTTACGTAAGACTGTATTTGAAGAACAAGGCATTTCCCTCAGGATTTTTACATTCTGCATTACAGAGTGATAAAATTAATCCTTTCTTCTGCCGAGCACTATTTATTTATTTTTAACTTTTTCCCTCCTACCTCGTTCTCAGGGTGCATGTCAAACACTGTTTAAGTAACAGAACTACCCAAATTGTGTTTTGTTCTACGCTGGTCCCCATATGCAGAATTTTAAGTTTGCATTGAGCTCAGTGAGAACCTGGGCATCTGAGGCCTGCCACAACCCCCTTGTCCGTTGTCTTCTCAAGGGGTAAGGTGCCTGAGCCAGTTCTCTTATGAGAGTAAAAACATGAATACAAATCTTGTTAAGGGAGTGATGTTCACGTTCACCTGATTGCCTTCTAAGGCTCACAGTCTTGTTGCTGGTGTGATGGAAGTTTAGAAAAGCAGAGGCAGAACAAGAAACAGGAATTCTGGCACTTTTTTCTTAACAATAAAGACTTCCAAAGGCTTTGCAGTTGTTTGTCTGGTATAGATGGGCCCTTTTTTTTTTTGACAGAAGCTCACCAGATCACTTCTTTAGCAATATGAACTTTCTAACTTTCCTGTGAAGCAGGGTTCTTTAACCTTTAGCAGATTAAAGTTCAGTCCCCTAAAACTTTTTGGAGGTATTATTGCCATCTATTTAAAGATACTTCAACTTTTAAATTAACTAGAAAGAACCTTATATAGGGTTTATCTAGGACAGTGAGATTTGCAAACAAGTGCATGAACTGGAGGATTAAAAAATGTGCTAGAAGACGTGGTGATGCACGCCTATAGTCCCAGATACCAGGGAGGCTGAGGCGGAAGGATTGCTTGAGCCCAGAGTTCAACAGCGCCACTGCACTCTAGCCTGGGTGACAGAGCGACACCCTGGGGGGGGGGGGGGGAGCAATTCCCAGAGACCAAAGAAATCATAGTCATGCCAGATTATATTTTTCTATGTACATAAAAACATGCTTTTTGGGGAAAAGATTATCATTCCACACCTTGATTTTTTACTTAATATATCACAGAAATATGTACATACATGACTGAGTACCTAGGCAGATCAACAGAAAAAGAACAGTGGAGAAGACAGTGACCCACCCAACTACGTGCAAGTTCATGTATATTCTAGTATATTTCACTATCTCTTTCATAAGTAATGCTCTGCAGGAGACAATATGTGATAAAGTCCAAGCTCTCTACAGAAATGCATCTGCTAGATAACTCTTCGCCCAACTGCTGGTGATGGGCACTTCTAAGTGGTTTCAAATTCTTTTGGGGATATACAAACCAACCGATGAAACGAATAAATGCAAGAAAATGGATATTTCTGAAAAAGCCTGTCATGAATGGGAATAGTGAAAAACCCGGCAGACAGACTATAGAAAGGTCTTCCCTTTAAGGTCAAGATGTAGCCACAGCTTCCAGAGAGCCATGCACCCAATCCTGCTTTTCTTTAGAGAAAAGTGGGAACTTCAATGCCCGCAAGTGCACTGAGAGTGGAGGGCTAAGTCAAACCAAATTTTCAGATAGGTCAAATTACTTCCAGGCTGGTTCTCAGAGGCCAAGTCTTTACCTTACAGCTTCACTGAAAAGATTCCTGTCTTATCAAGGCAAATAGGAACTCAACTGCTGGAGAATTGCAGAGCAAAATCAGCCTAAATACCTCCCCTCAACCACTCCACTCCTCGCCAGAGTAACATTAGGAGAGTTGTTTAGGAAATGGCTGACAGATTCAAATTTAACGGGCAGGGTCACTACCATCCAGAAGGCAAAGACATTTACAGCAACTTACCTCCATCATCCAAGGGCCGTTTTTGTACTCCATATCCATATACTGACGGGTCCACTAGAGGTGTGGAATTATTCAAGTGAGGAATTGAATCAATTTTAGCAGCAATCTACAGAGAGAATCAGATTTAAATACTCAGTAACAAACCATGGCTCTATTCAAGGAAGAAAGACAAGAGTCCTCTTGGAAGGGTTGTTATCACATTTCTCCCCCGACCTAGATTAATGTAAGGAAATGTCATGATGGGACAAACACTCCTCACTGTTAAGTGAGTTTTCTTTTGGCTTAATAATAACATGTCTTTAGAAATAAAATACTTTCAAAATGTGTTTTCTACAAGCAAATTAGAATTTTTAAGTCATCACTTAATATACAGATAAATCAGGCCAGGCATAGTGGCTCACACCTGTAATCCCAGCACTTTGGGAGGCTGAGGCAGGAGGATTGCTTGAGTCCAGGAGCTCAAAACCAGCCTGGGCAATGTAGTGAGACCGTGTCTCTTAAAAAAAAACCAAAAAATTTAGCTGGGCATGCTGGAGCACAACTGTAGTCTCAGCTACTTGGGAGGCTGAGACTGAGGGATTACCTGAGCCCAGGAGGTCAAGGATGTGGTAAGCCATGATCGTGCCACTGCACTCAGCCTGAGCAATAGTGAGACCCTGACTCAAAGGAAAAAAAAAAAAGATATATATGTATAGATATGTCATATCTTAGGGGGGAAAAAAAACAGGCCAACAATATGAAAAACTTTGTTCAAAAGGTTTTCTCAGAGTTCCCTTAAGCAATAAATATCCCAGGAGTATTTAAAAGTCCCTTTTGCTCAAAAGTGACAACTCTTTAGGAATTATCCATCTATAAACTTTAATGTCTATAAACTGACAATGCAGTCTAGAGATAGCAATCAATGATAAACTTCTTCTCCTTACTGGAAGTGTCCAAACAATTTCAGAAGGATTCTTGTACCAGAAAAAGGGAGGTAATCTCTGAGAACCATTTCAGCTTTTAATATTTATTATCAGTAAAAGAGCAGAACATAGCTATTAAAATTCTTCCTCCAAAAACAAGTGGTATGCAGAACCTCTTATCTACTTTATTCTCATTGGGAAATTACATGTGATCTTCATAATAAATCAACTCTTTTTAACCAAAAGAATATTTACAGCAACTGCTCTTAATGTTATCCCCTGGTTAAGCTTAACAAGCAGACATGTATCAAGGGGCAGCCGGCACAGCTGTCCCTCAGAGCAAAGTCTTCAGTGGTGGTTCTGAGCTAGTCCCAATACGCCCAGATGTCTGAGACCGTCTGGGACCGATAAAAATTACCTGAAACAAATATACAACCAGAGACAATCACGATACTGAAAGTCAAATGCAGGACTTAAACATCAGGACCATCCCTTCATTTAGTAGCTCTGTGATAGTGGGCAAGACTCTTTCCTCACAGTATATGACTTGCAGGGTATAATACCATAAGCTTCCTAGTTTTTGAAAAGCTAGTAAGATCTCTGAATGCAGAGCTCTGAATATTAGAAAGCATTTCATAAACACCATGGTTGTAAACAATGCAATTCACTCAACAAACGCCAAGCACCTACTGCATCCTGGGCTCTGTTCCAGGCACTGGGGCTTGATGAACAGACCAGGCCACTACCCTCTTGGAGACAGCAGCTGTGGGGGAAGTTACAAGGTAAACCAGGTAATCAATAAGCTGATTATTTCAACTAGTGATAAGCATTATAATAAGAGATGATAATCACATGTTTAGGAGAGCTGCTTTAAATTGGGTGACTGGGAAGGCACTGAGGAAGTGACATCTGATCTGAGACCTGAGAGACAGGGAGAAGTTGGCCACATAAAAATGTGAGAAACAGTGTTCTAGGCAAACAACCTGTACAAAGGCCCTGAGGCAGGAGCAAGCTTGGTGGGCACATACGAGCCTGGAAGAGAGGTCAATGTCATTAGCCTGGAAAGAGGTAGACATGTTCCAAGAGGCAAGCAGTTCACATAGAGCCCTTCAGGTCACGGTAAGGAGCCTGGCTTCTATAGCAAGGCTGATGGGAAGCGCCTACAAGTCTTAGTCAGGTGAGTAACATGTCAATTTTTGTTTTTATTTTTTGCAGAGACAAGATCTTGCTATGTTGCCCAGGTTGGTCTCAAACTCCTAGCCTCAAGTAATCCTTCCTCCTCAGTCTCCCAAAGTGCTGGGATTACAGGCGTGAACCACCATGCCCAGCCCTGGTTTATATTAGAGATACCCTTGATTGCTAGGAGCCAAGAATAGGAAGACCATTTAGGAGACACTGGTCCAGGGTTCAGCAAACTATAGCTGGTAAACCACCTGCTTTTGTAATTAAAGCTTTGATAGAACACAACCAAACTCATCTGTCTGCATACTGTCTTTGGCTGCCCATGCCCCATGACAGTTGAGGAGATTCAGAGATCATATGGCATGCACAGCCTATATGTAACATTTACTATATGGACATTCAAATAAAAAGTTTGCTGAACTGCCTAGGATATGATGATGGTAGCTGGGATGGGTGCTTGCTTAAAAACATTTTTTTTTAAGTAATTAAAATGTTAATATTGCTGATAGAAACCCCACCTCCTGTAAGTCACAGGGCAAGGAGTCATTTGCAGATGAAAAAAAATTCTCAAAGGGAAACATTTTGCTGATGTGGAAGAGCTGAAACAAAATGGCAGAAGGATCACTGGAGCCCAGCAGGTTGATGCTGGGGTGGCCATGAGTGTGCCACTGTACTCCAGTCTGGGTGACGGCGTGAGACTCCCACTCAAAACAACAACAACAACAAAAGGCATGGACAAGTTCAGAAACTGTTCCGAGCAGTGGAAAAAGCATCTCAATAGGTGTACTGCATCAAACAGAGAGTACTTGGTAAGTGACTGAAATTTAAACATGTAAGAATACAAGATTTTTTATAAATCACTTCTGGGACTTTTGGGGGTCCCCTTCTGTATAAATATTGCCTAATGGTATTGTACCACTGACTTGCAACCTTTCCTTTCATATTTGTTTTGGATGAGCTCATGAAGGCTGGCTACTTAAGCCATGTTTAAGGACTCCACTAGTTAAACAGGTAGATGTAAAGGTGAGAACACAGCTGAATGTGATGGCTCACACCTGTGATCCCAGCATTCTGGGAGGAGGCGAGAGAACTGCCCGAGCTCAGTAGTTCAAGACTAGCCTGAACAGCATGGCGAGACCTCATCTCTACAATAAATAAATAAAAAAAAATTAGGGCTCGGTGGCTCAGCCTGTAATCCCGTGTTTTAGGAGGCTAAGGTGAGTGGATTGCCTGAGCCCGCAGGTTCGAGACCTGCCTGGGCAACTTGGCAAGACCTCATGTCTACAATAAATCAAAAAATTAGCCAGGCATGGTGGCGTGTGCCTATAGTTCCAGCTACTTGGAAGGCTGAGGTGGAAGGATCGCTAGAGCCCAGCAGGTCGAGGCTGCGGTGGCCGAGAGTGGCCACTGCACTCCAGTCTGGGCAACAGAGTGAGACTCCAACTCAAAAAAAAAAAAAAAAAATTAAAGCTCACACCTGTAATCCCAACACTGTGGGAGGCTGCGGCAAGAGGACTGCCTGAGTTCAGGGTTTCAAGATCAGCCTGGGCAACCTGGCAAGACCTAGTTGCTATAATATAAATTTAAAAATTAGCAGGGCGTGGTGGTGCATGCCTGTGGTTCTAGCTACTTGGAAGGCTGGGGTGGAAGGATCACCTGAGCCCAGAAGGTCGAGGCTGTGGTAGCCGTGAGTGTGCCACTGCCCTCCAGCTTGGGCGACACAGACTCCAACTAAATAAATAAATAAAATAAAGGTGAGAACACTGCAGCAAATTCATGCCTCATGAAGACTTTTTCACCTGCCACAATAAACTGAGTAGTAAATGCCTAGTGTGGGAGTTTTCAAGTTTATTGGTTCTAGACCAGACACAGCAGCTCATGCCTGTGATCCCAGCACTCTGGGAGGCCAAGGCGGGAGGACTGCTTGAACCCAGGAGTTCCAGACCAGCCTTGGGCAACACAGGGAGACCTCATCTCTACAAAGTAATTAAAAAATTAGCGGGGGCCGGGTGCAGTGGCTCAAGCCTATAATCCCAGCACTTTGAGAGGCCAAGGTGAGAGGACTGCCTGAGCTCCCAGGGGTTCGAGAACAGCCTGGGCAACTAGGCGAGACCTCATCTCTACAATAAATCAAAAAAATAGCTGGGCATGGTAGCGTGTGCCTGTAGTTCCAACTACTTGGAAGGCTGAGGCAGAAGCATCACCTAAGCCCAGCAGTCGACACGGGGGTGGCTGTGAGCGTGCCACTGCACTCCAGCCTGGGTGATAAAGTGAGACTCCAACTCAAAGAAAAAAAAATTAGCTGGGGGTGGTGGCCTGCACCTATAGTCCCAGTTACTAGAGAGGCTGAGGCAGAAGGATCACTTGAGCCCAGGAGGTTGAGGCTGCGGAGAGCAGTGATGGTACCACTGCACTACAGTCTGGGCAACAGAGTAAGGCCCTGATTTAAAAAAAAAAAAAAAAAAAAAAAAGATTATTGGCCCAGTTGTCTTTTAAAGACAGACCAAAACATTCCCAGAAGACAGTGAAGACCCCGCAGCCTAAAAGGAAGGGATAGGCCAGGCTTGGTAGCTCAGCCTGTAATCACAGAACTTTGGGAGGCTGAGGTGAGTGGCTTGCTTGAGCCTATAAGTTCAAGACCAGCCTGGGCAACCTGGCGAGACCTCATCTTTACAAAAAAAAAAAAAAAAAATTAGTCAGGTGTGGTAGCACACACCTGTAGTTCTGGCTACGTGGAAGGCTGAGGCAGAAGGATCACTGGAGCCCAGCAGGTTGACGCTGGGGAGGCCATGAGTGTTCCACTGTACTCCAGCCTGGGTGACGGAGTAAGACTTCCACTCAAAACAACAACAACAAAAAAAAGATGAAGGGATGAAGGGGCTTATGACCCTCAGTGGAGTCATCTAACTGCATGTGTATCAAACCACTCTCAGAGACAGGACCCCAAAGGCACATGCTCACACATTACATGGTCCCTACTCCCTTTTGATGGCATTTTTTGGCTTCCAGATCTTTCTCTTTACTTCTGAGTGCCTAAATTGTATTTCCGAGTCCTTGGTCTTCCTTATAATTCATATAATAGTTTCATATGTTGCTAGAATGTCATTTTCCCCCCAAAGCCAACAAGCTAGAAGTGTTACAAAAGCTTCCTGTCCCTAATTTTGATTAAATCAACAAGCATTCTTCCAAAATGTGACTGAGGCTTTCAGATTTGTTCTTAATTCATGTTCTTAAATCATGCTCAGTTACCTATAATTTGGGAAATTTCCACTAAGAGAAGCAGCACAGAACAATAGCTAAGAGGTATAGCTCTGAAGTTAGCAGACCGTATTTGAATCATGGCTAAACAAATATCAGCTAGGAGTTCAACATTACAATATATAATTATAATGACATTTATATTACATTGTATATACTACACTATACTATAAAGAAACACTGTATTCCTTTATGTATACACAAGCTTGTTCCAAAAAGTGGTTTTAAATGCCTACTAGTAAGAACTAAAATGTAGTGAGTGCTTACTATGTGCTAGGCACTCTGCTAAGAGAACTTCAAATGTGATTTCATTTATTCCTCAGGAAGATTCTCTAGGAAGCTGGTAATATCATTTCCATTTTAAGACAAGAAAGATGGACTCAGAGAAGCAGAGTAACCCATCTTGTAAGTGACAGAAACAGAATTTAATCCCAGGTTTCCTTGACTTTAAAGTCCAAGCTCTTTGACCACTTGGCCAGCTCCCTCTCCTGCACCTAATACTTTATTAGGCATATTCCAATTCCCGAGGACTTAAAACCTAATGACTCCCAATGCACAGGGCACAAGCAAGTCTCCACGTCATAACTGATCATTTCAAACAGCAGCTACTTAAGGGAAGTGAGGTGCACACCTCAGCTCATAACGGTGCAGGCCAGGCGATAAGAGCCAGGAGAGTCCACAAAACCAAGGCCACTTTAGTCCCTATCTGCAAGCATGACCTCGAAGAGACTGCTACTGACTGGAAGGAGGTAAATGGGTTATCTCAATTTTTGGGAAGAGGTGGGTGGGTTACCTCACTACCTGTACTATTTTGAGCACAGTGATAGACAAAAATTAAATTAACAACACACTTAGCCTCCACTAGCAGAAACATGGGGGAGGGAAGCACTGGACCAGGAGACAGTTTTGGTTTTCCAGCCAGCTCTTCAGGTGTGTGACCTTGGGCAAGACCTTCAAGAGCCTTGCTCCTTGGTATCTTCACCTGTAAAACACAGGGGCAGATTAAATCGGCATTTCCCAAAGAGGCGCACACAAGGCAATTTTGGGAGGTATAAGAATGAATGTTTTAAAACTTATATTGTTCTTACAGTAACCTTCATGCACGGCAGTTTTCCACTTATGATGACAGTTTCCTCTTCAAAGTATTTTAAATAGCTGGGCATGGTGGCTCACGCCTGTAATCTCAGCATTTTGGGAGGTAGAGGCGAGATGATTGCCTGAGTCCAGGGGTTTGAGATTAGCCTGGGCAATTCAGTGAGACTTCATCTCTACAATAAATCAAAAAATTAGCTGGGTGTGCTGGCGTGCACTTGTAGTTCCAGCTACTTAGAAGGCTGAGATGGAAGGATCACCTGAGCCCAGCAGGTTGAGGCTATGGTGGCAGTGATTGTGCCACTGCACTCCATCCTGGGCAACAGAGGCCTCGACCAAAAAAAAAAAAAATTTTTTTTCTTTTTAACATGGAGTTAAAAAAGTTAAATCTAAATTTACCAATATCAAGTTCAAAGTATATTGAAGATTCAACGATATGGCAAAAGTCATAAAGATGGCACACAAACCACTAAAGTTAGGAAACGTAGCAATTAATTATTCCCAGTGCATATGATTTTCAAGACTAAAATTCTCTAAGTTTCATAATCAAAGTAACTTACCTTATAAACCCAGACACGAAGCTGTGAATATTCTTACAACTTCACATTCTCAGAACTTTATACTAAATAGAAGCAGGCAATGCCACCTGATTGCCAGGAAGTCATTCACTCACTGTGTCCATGCTCCTAAATACAGCTCTGCTGATTCAAACGGCCACAGCAAGCCGATGTGAGAGCTCCCACCCTCACCCGGGGAGCGGGAACCCAACCTGCTTCCTTGGCAACTCCATTCTGCAGCACCGCAGAGTGGTCCTGCATGGGAAACATGTGTGTTGGACTGAAACAGTCACTGTTCCCCACGGCAGGAGGAAATAGCATGTGGCCAGGGAGTAGAGCCCAGTGGCTAGACTGAGTTCTGAAGATGGGTCTGGAGTCATGAAACACCGGGGCAAGTCCTATCCCTGTACCCCACTGCCTAATGTTACGAAGACGACAACATATCAAACTGCCCCATTTAATCTTCACGGTGACCTTATAAAGAAGCCACTATTCTCCTCACTGGGGGATGTGGTGCCAGTGTGCCTGGAATTGTATCCACGGGAATAACAATATAACAAACGAAAAGCACCCAGAACAATGCTGGGCACGTCATAAGAAACCAAAGCTTGCTGTTTTAACCTTTTACTGAAGTATAATACAGAAAAGGACATGGATCAGAAGTTCACAGTTCGCTGAATTTTCACATCCGAAAATCCCCATGCAACTAGCACCCAGATAGAGAAACATTACTGGCACCCCAGAAGCCTGCCTCTCGCCCCTTCAGTCACCACCCAAGGGTAACCTCCTCACTTCTAATATTAGCTATTGCTTGTTAAATTATTCCTACCATCAACTACTTCTGTGTTACAGGTGAGAAAACTAAGATTTAAAGAAGTTCAATACCTTGTCCAAAGTCACCAAGCTAGCAAGCGGCAGAACCAGAGCCTGGACTCACACTGTCTGAATCCAAAGTCTATCTCCTAATACACATTTCACTACGTTCTCCAGGGGACTTTGCGACCACCAAAGGAAAATCATATACAGGAGCCCTGCCTGGCGCCCCGCACAACTCAGGCTCCGTGAATGGCAGCCATTGTCATCAGAGATGGGGCCCCGGCCGATCCTGCCCTACTTACTGGCATTAGTCAAAGCAAGGAATTCTATGACAAGTAGGATGCTGGCTCTTCTAGGCACTTTTCCGACCTCATCCCCTCCCACATTTGCACAGAATCACATTCTGGTATCTGTGTTTGCAAATCATTTTATAAACTACCTCAAAGGAAGTTGCTGGTGACACTGTCTCCCACTATAGAGAGCTCTATGAGGGGTGGGCCTGTCTCAATCACCTTGGTACCTTAGGACAAAGGCTCCTTAACTGGGAACCCTAGGGTTAGCATTCCAGAATTCATGAACTTCCTGAAACTACATACAAAACTATTTAAACAGTTCTGGTAAGAGATTCAAAGCTTCAAGAGTCTCAAAAAGGTCCACGTTCCAAAAAAGTTAAAGAACAACTTCCCTAATGCACAGCAAAAAGCCTGGCACACAGAAGGCGCTCATCAAACATTTGCTAAATGTTAAGTGGATTGGAAAGGCCCATTTGTAGGCAAGATGCTCAGACAGTCAGCTGAGGCTCTAAGCTCATTACTGTTCAGGTGGGTTCCTCCCCCAAAGGCCCTAAGATGACAAGCACATTAGCTTTTCCCATCATTCCTGCCAAGACCACCAGCATCCCCTCCTGCGCCTTGTTCAAAGATTTCACTGAGTGGAAAACTACCCCTGCTGAAGAACTCAGCCCCAGCTGGGTGTGGTGGCTCACACCCATTATCCCAGCACTTTGGGAGGCCGAGGCGAGAGGACTGCCTGAGCCCAAGGGTTCAAGACCAGCCTATGCAACTTCGTGAGACCTAGCCTCTACG
>CAUYQG010058328.1:0-15012 GCA_963574415.1 Tarsius wallacei
TGGATAGCCAGAGCCCAGCTGGTTGATGGTGGGTTGGTGGCCTTTAGCGTGCCACTGCACTCCAGCCTGGGTGAAGGATAGAGAGATAGCGTGAGGGAGGGTGGGAGGGAGACAGAGAGAGAGAGAGAGAGACAGGGAGAGACAGGAAAAAAAAGAAAGAAAGAAAGAGCACGACAGAAAGACACAAAGAAAGAAAGAAAGAGAAATAGCATTAAGCTGAACAGGACTCGAGGCTAATACTGATTCTGCATCCACACAATGAGGAGTTTCTCCAACTCCTCCATCACTTTTCCACACTTCTTTGATATTATCATCACCATCATCAGCACAACAGACTTCACATGTTCCATGACCTTGGCTTTGTTCTTTGGGATCGAGCCGATGGTTGAACAAGTCATGTTATAAAAACAAGGGACATCTACCATCTTTCATCTCACTCCACTCTCAATTATTTTCGCTTTTGTTTTCATTGTTATTGCCTCTTAGCAGTACCAGCCACACCACCGCTGCTTTTATGCTTTCTTCCAGACATCCTGGGCTTGAAATAAAGATGCTGTACTCAATACAGTACTGTACAGTAAAGTATACAAATCACAACTACTTGTAAGGGTTGCACGCACATGACAATGTACACCAGACCAGACACGGGAACTAACGTACATGATTGGACATGCACGTTCACATCTTTGAAAGTTCACACTTGGAAGTTCGTATGCAGGAGACTTACTGAAAAATCCTTCACATAAAATAAACGCCAGGCCCAAATGGCTTGACTGGTGAATTCTTTCAAACTTTTAGAGCTTTCCAAACATAGAAAAAGAAAAAATTCATTTTATGAGACCAGCAGACCATAATACCAAAACTAGATAAGAACTCTGAAAAAATATGAAAATTACAGAATGTAAAATTCCTTGGCAAAATATTAACGTGTCAAATTCAATAATATATCAAAAATATAGTACTTCATGAACAAGTAGAGTTTATCTCAGTAATGAAAGGTTGGTTTAACATTCAAAATTAAATCAACCTAATTCACTAAGAGAATAAAATGATCACCTCCATAATTACCTCAACAGAAGCAGAAAAAGCATCTTACAAAATTAACACTTTTTCCTGATAAAAGTTGTCAGCGAAAACTAAGAAAAGGAAATTCCTGTATATTTGCAAGAGTCTTCCAACTTTTAGCTTTTGTACTTCTAAATCTATTAAACAGAGCAACAAAGTTACCATGTTAAAATATAATCAGATTCGTTTTACTCTTTTGCCCAAAACATTATGTGGCTCCATATTTTGCTTTTGCATTTTTCTTGAAAATTATAATTAAAGATTTAAATAAAGATAATTCTAAAAAAAGATAAGTTATGTGCATTATAATCTCTAGAGAGAGCACTAAAAAAAATACAAAGAAGTATGAAAACACAGGTCAATAGATCAATCAAAAATAGATTACCAAAAAAAAAAAAAAAAAGGCAGGAAAAAAGAACAGAGAATAAAACCAGAGAGGAAAAGTAGTAATAATAATGAAAATAATAATAACAATAATAATGAGGTAGACCTAAATGCAACCATTAAAGGCAAATATTCTACACACTAATTAAAATACAGTGATTATTAGAAGAGAAAAGTAAATTAAAACACTTTTAATAGATTCAGCCACATGTGGTCTACCAAAAAATCCTAGGTACGTCTAGTATAATTAAAAATAAAAATATGCCTTCTAACTCTATTGTTAATTAAAATTGTTCTGGGAAAGCTGACCAGTGCAATTGAATGAGAAAGCAAATTAAGAAGTATGAATATTGGAATAGTGGAGAAAAAATCAACCTTTGCTAACTCTATTATTAATTAACATCGTTCTGGGAAAGTTGACCAGTGCAATTGAATGAGAAAGCAAATTAAGAAGTATGAATATTGGAAAAGAGGAGAAAAATTTCACCTTATTTGCAGATGGCAACATGAGTTTACAAATCTCAAAAGGATAATGTGAAAAACAAGTTGAATTTATTTTTAAAAATTAGTAGAATAGTAATTACAAAATAAAATAAAGCTCAATATTTTCCTACATTCCAACAATGATGAATTCAAAAATAGATTGCTTTCCTGATAGCAAAACAATATATATCGCCTAAGAGTTAAATTCATGAGAAATGTGCAGAACCTCTGTGAAGAAAACCACAATATTGTTATTGAAGAACATAAAAGCAAACTTGTTTAAATGGAGAACTATATCATGTTACCAGCTAAGAAGACTTAATATTGTCAAGATGTCAATTCTTCCCAAATAAATAAATAAACCCAGTACAATCCCAGTGGGTTTGAGGATTTATTTTTGGAAACTCAACAAATGATTTCAAAGTTCATCTGGAAGAATAATAGAAGAAACTAAGTAAGAGATTTTGAAACTTGTAATAATGACAGGGATTTGCCCTGCTAGAAAATAAAATGTGTTAATATATAAAATTAAAATTAAAATATTGCAGTGCTGCCATAAAACAAGCAAACAATGAAATAAAACTTAAAATTTGGAACTGTTTCTGTATAATTGTAAGATCAGTGTGGTAATAGTGACATCTTAAATAAGTAAGGAAAAATAAAATAGTTTGCAAATAGTGCTGAAACATATAATTAATAATTTAGGAAATAGTTAGATTAATACTGTATATTCAAGACAGATTGATTCCAGACTTATTAGAGGTTTAGATACAGAAATAAGCCCTCTGACACTAAAGCAATATATATGTGGTTACATAATTTAGGTGTGGTAAAGAAAATAATTCCTAGGCCAGGTGTGGTGGTTCATGCCTGTAATCCCAGCATATTGGGAGGCCGAGGCAGGAGATTTGCTTGATCCCAGGAGTTAGAGAGACCAGCCTAGGCAACATAGGGAAAACTTGTCTCTACAAAAAATTACCTGGGTGTGGTGGTGCACACCTGTAGTCCCGGCTGCTGGGGAGACTGAGGCAGAAGGATCACCTGGGCCCAGGAGGTCAAGGCTGCAGTGAGCCGGGATCATGCATTCCAGCTTAGGTGACAGAGTGAGACCCTGATTCTAAAATAAAATAAAAAGACTCCTAATGTAGAAACCACATGGAAAAATATTAAAGTTGCTATAAAAATATTTTTATTTGATAAAGGATTACATTAAAAATAAAATTTGCAAGTGATTCACTGAGAAACACATGTTCAGCGTACCTTTAAGAAAAAGCTCATATCAGTCCACAGAAAGTTGACAAAGGCACTAAAAGAACACTAAAAAAAAAATCACTGAAGGACAATAAGGTAAAATTTTCAATGGAAAATATAATTATTTGCCACATAATAATGTAAAAGTACGACTTAGGAAGCATCAGAATAGCAAGCAGGGAAAGCTTTATGTATGTATCAGTAAGGTAGAGGAAAATAAAAATTCTCACATATAGGTAGGCGAGCATAGAGTTGTACAAACTCGTCATGCAGATTGGAATTCTTAAAATTTTGTAAATTTACAGCTTAGAGAAATTAATCCTCATGAAATAATAATGGAGTTATCTAAATGGATATTCATGGTACTTAATTAGAAAATGCCAGGATAAAGATGGCTCTACACGGTTTTCTTTAAGAAACCAACTCAAAACAATAATGAAACTAAAAAGGAAAAAATTTGATAAAACTAGAGACATCTATAACCTTGAACTACAAGATTGGAGGACAAACTGTCTCCAGGGAAGGCCAAGCAAGAGTGCAGGGAAATACCTCAAGTCATGTCATCTGTGGCTGGAAATCTCAAATAAATCAGGCAGAGCACAGCTATTCAAAGTATGTGGCACGACAAGGGGGAGGGAAACTACAAATCTTGTCTAGAGAAATGGAAACAGGATGCTTGGTCTTTAGAGGGAGCTTGTCTGGACCTTCTCTGACCCTATAGAATAGGCAGGGGAGGTGGACTGAAAAAGGAAACACATCTTTGTGAAAGCGATGTATCATTAAAAGAGGGGTGAAGGAAATGGATCTTGAATTATGAACAGTCGAGCAACTGCTGATTTCTTTGAACTAGGAAGAAATGAAGGCTAAAACAGTTTACACAGACACACACACACACACGCACACACACACACACACACACACACACACAATCCTGAGTCATGAAAAGTTTCGCTGTAAAGGTAAGTTACTGCTTGCCTGGAACACGGCTCCAGGAACTTCTTGAAAAATAACTGTAAGAATTCGCCTCATTCACAAAAGTAACAACACAAAAAGAACTGGTCAAGCATCTATCCTTTTCCTAGGAAAAGGAAGAAAAATGTGAAAAGACACAAGTGGCAGGTGACGAACACACACAAAAAATATCGCCACCACTCAGACAAAAGTTACGACCATCTATATGGCCCTGAGTACGAGGCACCTAATGAATCAGAAAGCTCAGAGCAGAGACTGGGGGGAGATGAAACATGGGCTGGCAGAGTTAAGACGTCAACGTAAGAAAAAATAAATCCATCCATGAAATCGAGGCTACATGAAGGTGCACAAAGAGTCATCACAGAAATCACATGAAGGACGGAAGAGCAGGAATGAGAAAAGCAAGCGAAACGATCGTTAGGGTGGAACGACGAAAGAGGGGTGAGTCAGTACAAAATAAAACATAAAAGAGATTTTCAGACATCATTTTGAAGAATTACAAGACTTAAATCTATAGCTTAAACTGGAAATCCATGCCAGAAGAAAAAAAAGCCATGTATTGTTATCAACACTGAAACGTTCGCTAATGATAGGACTGAACTTCAAGGACTTAAAAAACAAAATCCTTGGCATTCAGGCTAAAATGATTAAGTAACCTACAAATTTGAGGCAGACTCCTACTTGTTCCTTCTAATTTTTTTCTAATTTCTGGCTAAATGGCCACCCAGCTAGACACCACATTTCCTATCTTTTTTTTTTCAGTTAGTTAGTGTGACTGCATGAGTAAGTTCTGAACCACTGAATATGCACTAAAGTATGAAAAGTCATCTTCAATTTAAAGAAAAGATGCGTTCTCTGTGTTTTACCCTTTTCCTCTTTTGAAAGCTGGAATGTAGATGTGCCAACATCCCACTTTTGATTTTGGGCATGAGAAAATGCCCCCAGGCATGTTGGGGCAATCACATGGGAAAAACTGCTCTCTGGGTGACTTTATGAAGCAACGGCTCTAATAACTTAGGCCAACCAGACTGATATATGAAAGACAAAGTTCCGTCTTATGTAACTTATTGTATTTTGTAATGTGTTACAGTATGACATCCTTTCCCATACCTAACACAAAGAAGAAAAATTAGACTGGTCTCATACTTCAATATTTGATGTTGGAATGCAGATATGGTACTTACAAAGAACTCAGGAAAATAATACATGATCCATGATTTCTATATCCAACCAAACTGGCTTTGAAGTATAAAGGAAGCAGACAAACAATGTCACTTTCATGAATGCTTCTTGAAGAAGCTACTGGACAATGAACTTCAGTCCATCAAGAAATAAGCAGTGAAAATTTACTGGCAGTGACTATTGAATCTATTTAACCAAGGATAAGGATGACAACAAAACAGAATGCATATGTTATAAATTATGAGAATGAAAGAATACAATCAGACAAAAGTAGGAAAGAGAGATAAGCTGGGAGATTGTGCAAGTATGCACATTTCCTCAAAAACACTGCTAATAATCTCTTAAGAACATAAAGACTAGAAACATTTTAAATAATATATAATTCACTAAAATTGTTGGTTGAGGAGAGACAGGGTAAAACAGTGGTTCTTAACCATAGCTTCTCTTTAAAGTCATATGGGGGACTTTTTTGGAAATAATGATCCCTTAATCTCAAAGGTGCTGGTATTTTTTAAAAGCTCCCAGATGATACTAACATAGATCAGGGCTGAGACCCACTGAAGTATAAAAGAACTATCAAATGTCATTGCTATAATAGAGAATCAGCAGGCACCGGCTGGAACAGAGGCTGAAGTATATTTAATTAGGAAGATTTAAGATGACCACTAACAGAACTTAAAATAAAATATAAATCTTTGAATTATAAGGAAGAATGTGTATGCATATACAGTATGGTACACAAAAGCAATAAAAAAGATCCTTGAAAAATATTTTTGAAAAAAACTGAAGTAATATAAACTAAAATCATGATATAAAATATGATGACAAAATTAATGTGTCTTACATTAATGGTATAAGATTACCTATTTAAAAATATATGTGTGTGTATGTGTATGTATATGTAGATATATAGATGATAGATGAATAGATGATAGATAGATACATAGATACATACATAGACAGACTGACTCACAAAACGAAGTTCAACCATATGAGGTATACCCTTTTTTTTTTTGAGTTGGAGTCTCACTCTGTGGCCCAGACTGGAGTGCGGTGGCAGCTTACAGCCTCCCCAGCGTCCACCTGCTGGGCTCAGGTGATCCTTCCGCCTCAGTCTTCCAACCAGCCTGAACTACAGGCATGCGCTACCACACCCGGCTAATTTATTGTAGAGACAAGGTTTTACTAGGTTGCCCAGGCTGGTCTTGAACCCGTGGGCTCGGGCAATCCTCTTGCCTCGGCCTCCCAAAATGCTGGGATTACAGACTTGAGCCAACTCGGCTGAGGTATACCATTAAAGAGATACACTTAAAACTAAATATCTCAGATAGGTTACAGAAAAAAAAAAAAAGAAAAGAAAAACCCTAGGCTGAGGTATACAAGGAAAAGACAATCAAAAATCAGGTTTGGGGCTGCAATCTAACTATCAAACAAAGGTCAAATGTAGGGCAAAGAGCATTAAAAGAGATATGAGATAAAGTAAAATGCTTTATAATGTTAAAATGTACTATCTACAATGAAGACTTGACAGTTAGATACCTATGCCTTAATTACAGCACCAAAATGTCATAAAGTGCTGTGAAATTTTGACAAAAATCACATTTACATTAGGATTCCTTAATTTACAATTAGGTAGACAAAAATAAATAGAAATGACATAAACAACCTCATAAAGTAGAATTAATTGATATATTTTGAATTCTGTTCCCCAAAAGGGATAACACAATTTTTTTATATTCATAGAAATGCCCATGGGTTATTAACCCAACCATAAACCAAAAAATGAGTCTAATACATTCTAAAAAGTATACATTGTATAGACAGCATTTTTTTTGAATTAATGTGAAACAAGTAGAAATTAATAGTCAAAAGTAGCAAAAATATTCACACACACACATATGCACACACATTCTTAAGTAATGCTTGTGACAAGAAAACCCAAAACTAACTTACAGACTATACAGAAAAATAAAGAGTGAAAATATCATATATTCAACCTATTGGTCATAAATAAAGCAGTGCTTGGGGAAATATTGTTACAAATATTTATAATTATAAATAAGAATGCAAGAAAACTAATAAACTGGGAGCTCAATTGAAAATGTGAGGGAAAAAATGAAGTAAACCTGATTAAAATAAAATGAGCTAATAAAAACCAAAACAGAAACTCATTTATTAGAAAACAAGAAAATGGTAGCATAACAAATTAAAGAGTATATTGTTTAGAAGAATGAAAGATAAATTATTAACTTAACTAAGAAAAAAAGGACAGCATAAGCACATAAATTAAAACATAATAATGGGAAAATAATATATACAGAGAATAAACACAACTACAATGACTAAAATTGTTGGTTGAGGAGAGACAGGGTTAAACAGTGGTTTTAGGTACTATTATGGCCATACCAGTTACTTAGGGGTTGGCATATATTGTGGTTGGTTGAGTCATCTGTTATGACTCACTATTGCCTGTGAAAACTAATTTTTAAACATTTTCACATCACCTCTGCACAGAAAATCAATTGAGTTAACATGTAAAGAAACTTGAAATCTTGAATTACATAGATTATTTTATAGGAAAACAGATTATCAAAACTGACCTCCAAAGAGACAGAATATCTAATTAAAAAAATTTTAAAGACAACTCTACAGAAAAAATGAAAAGTACCAGGCCCAGTGGGTTTCATTCACTGAGTTCTCCCTATCTTTTAGGGACCAGTAACATGAATGCTATTTAAACTAAGTAAAAGCATTGAAAAAGAACTCGTAAAATATTTGTTATGAAAACATAATAACAGCACCAAAATCTGAAATGAGCAGCCCAAAAAGAAAAACTATAGGTCAATTTCACTTATGAATATTAGTGTAAAATAACTTAAATTATCAAAAAATTAAAAGCCTAGCTGCAATTAACAGAAGACCACAAAATGATTAATTCTGCTTCAATATGAGAAAACATTAATGTAATTCACTATATTCATACATCAAAATGTAAAATCATGTGGTCTTCTCCACAGATGCTGCAAAGACCTTTGATACTATTTAACATTGATTCAAGATTAAAACAGAACTCTTAATTAAAAAGGAATAGATAAACATATTTTCAACATAATCAATGATCAATGTGATGCTTAGTGCAGAAACCTAGGGAACATCTCCTTAAGGTCAGAAACAAGACAAAGATATCATCTTCATTGTCATCATCACCATTACATCATTTTCATCATCATCATCATCATCATCATCATCACCATTTTTTTCTAGGCACTTTACATGTTTTAACTTAATTTTATCCTCACAACAATACTATTAGAGAGATATAAAATAATTTTTCTTGTTTACAACTATTATTTTAAAAATTTTTGAAAGTACTATTCAATTAGACTAGGTGAAATAAGGAATACAAAATTCTAAAATGAGAAGTATCTTTTATTGAAAATGATTTGATTGCACAATTGAAAAACACACAAGTTCCAAAATGCCTAAGCTCAAAATTGATATAAAAGTATTTCCATTTCCATGGGCAAGCTTGTATCAAATTAAACCTCCCTACAAGAAAAACTTAAAAAGTTGGATAAAATAAAAATGACGTCTGCTTGAAAACATTAGAAAGGATTGAAGCAGCCAGGATCTGAGAAGTGAAGCTCTCCAAAAACCAAGTGAATTGAGATCAACACAACAATCTTCTCCACTTTTTCTCCATATGTATTTGCTGATTTGTCAGAAGTACAAGGTCTAGAGTCTGAGAATTGTGCAGAAAGTCATGGCTATGAGACTGAGAGCTGAGCAGAAGTTTCTATAGCCTCTCAAGACCAAAGAGAAAAACCTGAAATCCAACAAAACAACTATGATTTGAAAAGCCAAGGTCTCAGGGGAATGGAATTGTATTAAGATTAACCCACATTCAGCAATGCAACTAACTAAAGGTATTTACTAACTCATAAATAACATAGCGCTAAGAACATAAGAAATAAAACATAAAGTTGTAACTAGGGCCCTATATCAGTTTGCTAGGACAGTTGTAACAACATGACTCAGACTGGGTGACTTAATAGAAATTTATTTTCTCACAATTCTGGAGAACAAATTCCATTGGTAGGCTTGGTTTCTTTTGAAGCCTCTCTCCTTGGCTTGTACATGGCTGCCACCCCCATGTCTTTATATGATCTTTCCTCTGTGCATGTCTGTGTCCTATTAGATTGCAGCTCTCCCTAATGACCTCATTTTATATTAATTACTACTTTATAAAGGCCTTATCTCTAAATGCAGTCACATTCTGAGGTACTGGGGCTTAGAACTTCAACATACGAATTTGAGAGGACACAAATCAGCCCAGAAGAGATCCTAAGAAGTAGCGCTAAACTTTAGGCAGTTTACTGATAGTAATGAGACAAAAGTTGGAGCTTAACGTTCATCAAGAAGCAGGAGCTCTGATAAGCATGCCAGGCATTTAGTTAGGTGCCCTGAAAGGTGACACTTTAAGAAGTAGGCCACATTAGAACTAGATTAGCATTCACATACACTGAAAGCCATCTTTGAACTAGCTCAATTTCAGACTGGATTTATGTGACCTGCCTGTCAAAAACAACTACAAGTGCTCTTTGAAAGAAAGACCAGTAGTCAGACCCTCAAATTATCTCTACAATGTTCTCATATGCAATGTTCATCATTCAATTCATTCAATTAAAAGTTACAAAGCATACCAAGAAATAGAAACAAATAGCTGAAACCAAGAGGAAAAAAAAAAAACAATAGAAACACTGATGATCCAGAGTTACTATTTTAGGTGCACTATACTCATTTTTTAAAAGGCCTCAAACATGCCAAATGGATCTGCAAGTAAATTAACCACCTGCAGAAACAAACATCAAAGGAAGACAATAAATGAAAGACAATTAACAATGTCAACCGCACAATGACCAGCATCTAATACAAAATCACTGACATGCTGAGAAGCAGGAAAATGTGACTCATAAACAAAGAAAAGGGCCTAGTAAATACAGATCCAGGAATGAGAGAGATGATGTATGAACTAGAATATATGACAACAATAATATAAAAGAGCAGAAATGAATGGAAGTATATTGTTGTTTCTTACATTATATGTGAAGTAATATGACATTATTAGAGACTGTTATAAGCTAAAGTTGCACATTATAAACTCTGCAATAACCGCTGAGAAAGTAAATCCAAGAGGGTTAGCTAATTAGCCAATAATGGAGAGACCATGGAAATGGAAAAAAAAAAAACGCAACCCAAAAGAAGGCAGAAAAAGAGAGGGAAAATCAACAAGGATGTATATAAAAGCAAGATTGTAGATTAAAATGCATCCACTTAAATATTACATGCAATATAAATTGTCAAAATACCCCAGGAAAACACAAAGATATCCAGAATAAATAAACATAAAAAATATCTTAATTCACTCATAATTTAAAAAATAAAATATACAAATTTAAACTGCAGTAAGAAGTAATTTTTAACTTTTCAGATGGACAAAGGTAAAGAAGAGATTGCTGTAATTCCGGCTACTCGGAAGGCTGAGGCGGAAAGATCGCCGGAGCCCACCAGGTCGAGGCAGAGTGAGACTCCAACTCAAAAAAAAAAAAGTTTGCGAACACTATCATCATGCAGGTATGGAGAACCAGCCACTCTCAGGCATTGTTAGTATGCAGATTAATTGGTCAATTCATTATAAGGATTAGAAATGCACATAAGCCGGGCTCGGTGGCTCAGTCTGTAATCCCGCGCTTTGGGAGGCTGAGGTGAGTGGATTGCCTGAGCCCGCGGGTTCGAGACCCGCCTGGGCAAGCAAGACCTCATCTCTACAATAAATCAAAAAATCAGCCGGGCGTGGTAGCGCGCGCCTGTAGTTCCAGCTACTTGGAAGGCGGAGGCGGAAGGATCGCAGGAGCCCAGCAGGTCGAGGCTGCGGTGGCCGGGAGCGGCCACTGCACTCCAGTCTGGGCGACAGAGTGAGACTCCAACTCAAAAAAAAAAAGACAACTAGGGGCCAGGCACAGTGGCTCACGCCTGTAATCCCAGCACTGAGAGGCAGAGGCAAAGCAACTGAGCCCAGGGGTACGAGACCAGCCTGGGTAATGTGGCAAGACCTCATCTCTACAATAAATAAAAAAATTAGCATATGCCTTGTAGTTCCAGCTACTTAGAAGGCTGAGGTGGAAGGATTGCCTGAACCCAGCAAGTTGAGGCTGCGGTGGCTGTGAGTGTGCCACTGCACTCCAACCTAGATGACAGAGACTCTGACTCAAAAAATAAACACAACTAGGCCAGGAGTGCTGGCTCATGCCTGTGTGTATTCCCAAAAGCTGAGGTGAGGGATTGCTTGAACCCAGTTCAAAACCAGCCTGGACAACACAAGACCACCTCTACAAAAAAAAAAGTTAGCCAGGTGTGGTGGCTGGCATGCATCTACGTAGTCCCAGTTACTCGGCTACTTGGGAAGCTGAAACAGGGGGATCACCTGAGCCTAGGAATTTGAGGCTGCAGTGAGCAGTGATCATGCCACTGAACTCCACCCTGGGCACCCTGTAGAGTGAGACCCCGACTCAAAAAAGCAAAACAAACGTTAAGACTGAAAGGCACAGAGCAGCCTTGGGAGCCCAGGAATGACATGGTGACAAGCTATTCCTGGCTTCTCCTTTTGCCTCACCTGCCCTAAACCTGACGCTGGAGGAACTGGCAAGTGGAAACACCAATAGGTGCAGGAGAGAAAGTCTCAGAACAAGTTGAGGCTGGGCATGGAGGATGAGGTGAAGATTGCTTGAGCCCGGGAGTTTGAGACCATCCTGGGCAACATGAGATCCCGGCTCTACAAAAAAAAAGTCATCTCCGGCCAGAGGGCCAGGAAAAGGGCAGGCTAAATCGACAGAGATGTTCAGGCAATGACTGCTCTACTCAGCCAAAAGCCACAGGAAGAACTCAGGCCCCACCACAGCCACCAGCGTAAACTGAGCAGGGGATGACTCCTGCCCTCACCAGGTTATGAGGTTCCCCAGTCCCTGATGAGGTCCTGTCCAGGGATGGCTGAGCAGGAGCCAGCCTTCCCTCCCTGCAGGTGACAACAGTCCTCTCCACCCCCACAACGTCAGCAGAGGCCATCCGGAGGCCTGGCCTTCCATCCCCATCAGGGGTAACAAGACAGCCCTCCCCCCCATCCCCAAGTGTGGCAGCTGAGGTGGTCAGTGATAATAGCCCACTCCACCAGGGCCAGCGAAGGTCCACATGAGGTCACGAAGTAATTCTGCAGTTCCCAGCCAGGGTGCAGCAGAAGCCAGGTAGGGGCCAGAATTCCCACCCGGCCCAGCAATCACGGGCATCCCTCCCTGAGCCTGGCCGTCCAGAAGCCGAGTGGTCTTGGACTTCAACCCCCACTGGGCAGTGACAAAGAGGTGCCCACTTTCCCATGAGGATGGTATCAGAGGCGGCTTAGTAAAATAAAATATTCACATAAAACCCAGTGACCCATTTTTTTTTTGAGTCAAGGTCACACTTTGTTACCCAGGCTGGAGAGTAGTGGCATGATCAGCTCACTATGCCACCACTCCTGGCCTGGTTGTCTTGAGTCAGTCTCCTTTGCCCAGACTGGAGAACCGTGGCATGCCTACAGCCACCACAGCCTCGACCTGCTGGGTTCAGGTGATCTTTCTGCCTCAGCCTCCTTCCACGCAGTTGAAACTACAGGCACACGCCATTCCCGGCTAATTTTTTTTTTTTTTGTAAAGACGAGGTCTCGCCACATTGCCTAGGCTGGTCTCTTAACTCGGGCTCAAGCGATCCTTTCATCTTGGCCTGCCAACTGCTGGGATTACAGGCATGAGCTACCAGCCCAGCTATAATCTTTTTTTTTTTGAGTTGGGAGTCTCACTCTGTTGCACAGGATGGAGTGCAGTGGCATAATCTTGGCCACTACAGCCTTAACCTGCTAGGCTCAAGAGATCCTTTAGCCTCAGCCTTTCAAGTAGCTGGAACTACAGGCCTGCGCTACCATGCCCGATTTATTTATTTATTGTAGATGAGAGTTCATTACGTTTGCCCAGGCTGGTCTTGAACCCCTGGTCTCAGACAATCCTCGTCTCCACCTCCCAAAATCCTGGGATTACAGACCTAAGCCACCATGCCTGGCCCTAAAATCTTAATACCAAAATATCCAGGTTTCTTTTTTTTTTTTTTTTTTGAGTTGGAGTCTCACTGTTACCCAGACTGGAGTGCAGTGGCCGCTCCCGGCCACCGCAGCCACAACCTGCTGGGCTCCGGCGATCCTTCAGCCTCAGCCTTCCAAGTAGCCAGAATTACAGGCATGCATTACCATGGCCAGCTAATTTTTGACTTATTGTGGAGATGAGGTCTCGCCAAGTTGCCCAGGCGGGTCTCGAACCCGCAGGCTCAGGCAATCCACTCACCTCAGCCTCCCAAGGCACGGGTTTACAGGCTGAGCCACCGAGCCCGGCTTCCAGGTTTCAATGTAAAAAAATCACTTGTTTGAAACTAGCCTGGGTAACTTGGCAAGACCTCGTCTCTACAATAAATCAAGAAAAATTAGCTGGGCTTGGTAGCATGTGCCTGTAGTTCTGGCTACTTGGAAGACTAAGGCAAGATTGCCGGTGCCCAGCAGGTCAACGCTGGGGTGGTTGTGAGTATGCCACCGCACTCCAGCCTGGGCGATAGACTGCAACCAAAAAAACAAAAACAAAAACGTAGAGTGTGTCAAGACAGTAAAAACTAATGAAAAACATGTAGCACAGACCTGAAAAACATGTACCGACAAGGGAGGCTGTTGCGACTTTAAGTGCTGCAGTCAGGAATACCTCACTGAAGAGGCACTTGGAGGCGCCGGGAGGCAAACATATTTAAGAGGACCTACTGTACTTAGGTTAAGGACTAGGGGGGCCCGTGAGGCCACAGCACTGCATGGGAGGAGAAAGCAACTGGCTGTTAGCTGTGGTCAGAAGAGTGAACGGGCACAGCAGACAGCCTAGACCCTTACAAAGGCGACTGAAATGACTTAGGCACAACTGACGTGGAGCCACCAGAGCATTTTGAGATGAGTGACTTCATCAGGCTCACTCTGGCTGCTATATGAACAGACTGCAGATACATAGGATGGGCCCAAATTCTCCACCCTTTTGCCCCGTAACTTTGTAGTCCCTTCCATGTGGACTCTGGGCTGGGCCACATGACATTCTTTGAAATTGGGATGTTACCAGATTTGCTCTGGGGCACCATTCCTGAGAAGGCACAACCCTCAAAGCATAGAATGGCCTCACTCTTAAACCTGAGAAAATATAAGCCATTAAGGTTTAGTCATCCATTGCAGCACTATTCACAACATCAAAACCAAGGAACCAACCAGAAAAAAAAGTCATCCAGCCGGGCTCGGTGGCTCAGCCTGTAATCCCGCGCCTTTGGGAGGCTGAGGTGAGTGGATTGCCTGAGCCCGCGGGTTCGAGACCCGCCTGGGCAAGCGAGTCCTCATCTCTACAATAAATCAAAAAAATTAGCCGGGCATGGTAGCGCGCGCCCATAGTTCCGGCTACTCGGAAGGCTGAGGCGGAAGGATTGCCGGAGCCCAGCAGGTCGAGGCTGCGGTGGCCAGGAGCGGCCACTGCACTCCAGTCTGGGCGACAGAGTGAGACTCCAACTCAAAAAAAAAAA